>WSXT02007071.1:0-11847 GCA_011762715.2 Neuroterus valhalla | reverse complement strand
ATTTTCCCAAATTTTGAAAAATTCGCATCGCAGAAAACATCCCCCCCCCCCCCCCTTTCCGTAAAAATGTATAACTGAATCTTTTGATTCTCCTCCCCCCTTGGATCTGTTACGTAATTCAAGTTTCGCACCTCACTGACGAACATGAATTTTGTTTGAAAATCTTACCTTCGGCATGGCAGATTCAATCAACTGATCCAGTTTGATATTCTCTTCTTCTGTAAGACTGACTCTATCTTCGGATGGAACAGGCGATGGAATAGGTGATTCAGCAAACGATGGACTGTCCTTGCCAGTTTGTTGAACCAAGGTAGTTGGCGTCGAAGACCTCCCACAAGGATTAGTTCTATAGAATGCAGTGATATTCTCTGGTGAAGGAGACCTTGGAGAAGATGGAGAGTTTGGAGTAGATGAAGGAACATTCAGGGGTATCTGAAAAATAAGTGTGCAAATTCGTCAGTACTTGATTTCACAAAAAATCCCACAAATTCAGGAGAACTCACTGCTTCCATTTCAGATTCCATCAATGAATAAACTTTGATCTCTTCTTCGGATGGCACGGGCGAAGAACTCTCAATTTTACAATCTTGTTGTAAAGAAGATGATGAGCGATTTTTGAGTGAAACTTTAGGTGAAGTTGGCACTGACGTAGTCTCGGTTAATTTATTTTCTTTATTAGTATCCTCTTCCGGAAAACTATTTCCTCCTTCCGATGGAGCAGGTGATAATCTTTTCAGATTTGGTTCGGAAGTTGTAGGGGAATTCGTGTCATTTAAAAATCTCTGTTGAGAAAAAGCATTAATGAAAGCAAGAATTTTCGAAAACTCAACGAGATCAAAGATATCGTATCAGGGTGACGATTTGGCAGACGATTTGAAAATCCCGGTCATTTCCCGGTCAAATTTTGCAATTTTCCCGGTCAACTAAGAGTAACATAGCAGAACGCAAACATTTATTGCAATTCGTGACAACCATTCTAAACATGCTTTATTAAAACAGATCCAGAATTGCAAAATAAATGAATTTTGAAAAAAGACTAAAATTTTCCAGGAAAAAAATATCATTTTTTTACAAAAGTTGGAACACTTGAGCTTACAATTAAAAATAATAAATTTGTGATAACAAAAAAAGTGGATTTCCAACAAAATAGTTTATTTTCAAACCAAAGTGATGAACTTTAAATAACACTGTATTCGAACAAGGAAAATTATTTTCAAATAGAAAGATTAATTTTCTACCAGAAATACAATTTTTTAACAAAATATTTGAATTGTGAACTGAAAAAATAATTGTTTTCAACCGAAAATGAAACAGTAACATTTCAAGTTTGAAAACCCAATTTCATACCATACACAAGAGTTTTCAACTAAAACAAAGAATTATAAACTAAAGGAGTTAAATTTTCAAACAGATGAATTATTTCCAATAAAAAGGATTAATTATTTTCAACCGAAAGTTGAATACTTAGATTTTGAATCTATTCAAACAAATGGATTTCCAACTACAACTATGAAATTTCCAATTGAAATATGTTAAAGTTTTAGTTGAAAAGAATTACTTATAACAAATAAAAATTAGCTTACACAAAGAAAAAATTACTTTCAATCAAATCGATTTTATAGCAAAATGATGAAACTTCCAATACAATTGTGAAAACATAAACATAAAAACATTAAAAAAAACATAAAAGTATTCAACAAGATGAATTTTCGACTGATATGAAAAATATTCAAATGTTTAACTTGAACTGTTGACCGTAGAAAAGAATTTTTGAAAAAGAAAAGTCACTTCTGAATAAAAAGATAATTTCATCCGCAAGAATCCATTTTTTCAACAAAATATGTGATTGTTCTGCAATTGAATTTTCAGTTCAAATGAGGAAAGTACCTTTCGAGGAAAAATATAATTTTATACCGAAAATCAATTTTTCAACAAAATATGTGAATTGTCAACGAACTAATTGAATTTTAAATCCATAAAGATGAATTTCAATCGAAATAGATGAATTTTGAACTAGAAAAGATCATTTTCCAGTTAGAAAAACTAATTTTGAACAAAACTGATGAATGCTCAGGTAAAATGATGAATCTTCAACTGGAATAAATGTATTTTATGCAAAAAAATGTGAATTTTAACCATGAAGATTAATTTTCTACAAAAGAAGCGAATCTTCAACAAAGAAAATAAATTATGAAAGTAATAGTATTATTTTTTATTTCAAAAATCAATGTACAACTTAATACTCGAATCTTTACTAATTCACTATGAATTGATTTCTAACAAAGTAATTACATTTTCAATCAGAGGTGGATTTTTGAACGAAAAAATATGAATTCGCAATGAACAATGTGAACAAGTTTTCTATTATAATTTAGAAATATTTCTCATTCGAAATACTCCTTCTACTCTGAAAAGTGCCTGAAGTACTTCCTTCATTTTGAATTGAGGAGAGGGGACTTTCAAATTTTTGACGAATTTTAATTTGAAAGAGCAATTCTCTCAATGTTCCTCTACTCAATTCGAATAAAAATCAATCAAATAAAATTATTATTTATCATCATTGTGTTCCAATTGAAATTACATGTCTCTACTGAAACTCCCTACCCTAGAATAGAAACGTGATAAATATATTTTTTCTGAAAAAATTGAAAAAATAATTTTTTCTGTGTATTTAGGCAATCATCAATTTTATTATTAAACTTGAGTCAGCTAAAAAAGTTTTACAGAGCAACACAAAGTACAGATATATCCAAAAATTGTCAGAATCAGACTTTTATTGGAAGAAAGTGGTAATTCCTCGTATTTTTACGGTGAAACTCCTAATTTCTGGGTTGAGTCAAGTGAGTTCCCGGTTTTTTATTTAAATTTCAGGTCATCTCCCGGTTTATTATTATTATTATTATAGTTCCCTACTTGTCTCTGCGTAAGAAATGTGAAACTGCGGCGCTGATCGCCTTTCGCCCAATTGTTCATTTGAATATCAACTAAGAATCGGAAGATATCTTCTAATTTTATCAGAATTCACAAAGTGCTTCAGTTCGAAATTTCCCCGATTCATTACTTTTGACACAAAGGAACACAACTTTTCAGAACGGTAAAAAAATAAATCTCTTCCTCATCTTTTTTTTTTCGAAATTCCCAGATCAGGATCAGGGTGGCGACTTGGCGTACGATTTCAAATTTCCGGCCATTATCCGGTTTTTCTCGGTCAATTTTCCCAATTTTCCTGGTCAACTAAAAGTAACATATTCATATTTGTCGCAAAACGCAAAGATTTATTTTAATTCATGACGTTCATTCTAAACATTCTTTTACACAACAGATCAAACATTACAAACTTAATTAATTTTGGAAAGAATACTAAAACTTCCCACAGAAGCATATCATTTTTTTACAAAAATTGGAACAATTCAACTGACAAAAATCCATCAACGATAACAAAAAAAAAACTGATTTCAAACAAGATAGCTGATCTCGAACTGAAAAGAATAATTTCTTCTAAACCATGAATAGAGCAGTAACTTTTATAGTTTGAAAAACCGATTTCAAACCAAACAAGAGAGTTCCCAACTAGAACAAAGAATCTTCAACTAAAAGAGTTGAATTTTCAAACAGAAAGAAAAATTGGAATACTGGAAAAAATTGATGTTCAACCAAACAACTGAATTTTTAACTGAAACTATGAAATTTTCGATTTGAATGAGTTAAATTTTCCGTTTGAAAAATGAATTACTTGTAACAAAAAAAATAACTTTTAACAAAAGAAAAACTAACTTTCAAACGAGTTCTCACATTTTAAACAAAAATAATAAATTTTCAAAAAAATGGTTAATTTTCAATTTTATTAATTGAATTTCAAATCAGAAAGACGAAATTTCAACTGAGATAGTTGAAATTTGGACTAGATATTAATTTTCAACCAGAAAATATAAATTTTCAATAGAATGGTTGAATTTTGAAACAAAAAAATAATCATGTTTAACCAGAAATGGTAAAGTAACAATTTGATTTAAAAAATTAATGTTTTAACCAAACATAAGCGTTTTCAACAAGATGACGTTTTGACTAAAAGGAAAAATATTTAACTGTATAACTTGAATTGTTAACCGTAAAAAAGAATTTTTAAACAAGAGAATTGACTTCCGAAGAGAAGAATCATTTTCCACGAAAAAATAGATTTCTCAATAAAATCTGTGTTGAAAATGATTTTTTAACCAGGCTGGTGAATTTTCAGGTAAAATTATTAATCTTTAAGTGGAATATATGTATTTTATGCGAAAAAGATTAATTTTCAACGATAAAGATCAATTTCCGACCAAAAAGACGAATTTTCCTCAAAGTATATAAATTCTCAAAGGAATAGTTTAATTTTTTTAAAATCGATTTTCGAATAAATACTCAAGTTTTCACCAAAAAAAATGCATTGATTTTCAATGAAATAGTTACATTTCCAACCAGAGGTAAATTTTGTATTAAAATAGTGTACCCTCGACAACAAAATTTAGAAACTAACAAAAGAGTATAACATTTTACCAAGTAGTCGATTTTTCAACTAAAAAATTATGAATTCCCAATGAATAAATAAGTTTTCTATTATGATTCAGAAATATTCCTTCTTCGAAATACTATTTCTACTCTAAAAATTGCTTGAAGAAATTTCTTCATTGGAAATTAAGAAGAGATAGTATAGATACTATAGATATATTTAAAAAATAATTATAATCAGACTAAAGGAATGTACATTCCTTTAATGGAATGATAAAATCTCTTTTCGATTGTTAACAGGATAATTCGTATCTTTATGATGAAACTCTTAATTTTCTGGGTAGAGTCTAGTAAATTCCCGGTTTTTATTTAACTTTCAGGTCATTTCCCGGTTGTTTAGCGGTCAATGAAATTCACGGTAATTTCCCGGTTTCCCGTTCGAGTCGCTACCCTGAGTATCTGAATCCCTTGCTTCTTCGGCCTTCTGTTTGTAATTTTATTAACAATTTATTACAATGCAACGATGACGTCCCATAATTCACACCCTCTTGTAACGTGAATAAATCCAATAAAATGTCAAACTATGTACTACTGACATATTCATTTTTGTTTATTTGACACTGTTGTTCTGTCGAAAATTCAAATTCAAATGAAAAATTGCCGAAATGCAATCAGCGCTACAGTTTCACATTTTGCCTGCTGAGTCAAGTTGGTAACCAACTGCCTATAGCAGGGGTGTCCAACGCAAGGCTGGCGTGCTTCTCCTTTCTTCCCCTTCTCCTAGCGCTCCTTCGATAATTCTCTTCTCGTTTCCGCTCCCCACATCGCGCTTACCGCATGAACGCATTCAAGATGGTAAGAGAGGGGATTTATGAGTGACAGTTATTTACACCATTGCTCACGCGTTAGACACCTCTGGTCTATAGGATACAATGAGTGGCGTGGCATACCCCTGCTATCTACTCACCTTTGGCATTGCGGATTCTATCAACTGATCCAGTTTATTATTCTCTTCTTCCGTGAGGCTAACGCTATCATCAGAAGGAACATCAAGCGAAGTATTCTGTCCTAAATCCCTTGGAGATTGAGGATTGCTCTGATCATTTTTGTTTTCACATTCGACCCGCTCTTCCAAAATTTCATTGTCCCCTGAAGAATTCGAACCCTCATCTGATGATTTGAATCTTGACAGATCTAGCAGCTTATTATTATCGATATTTTCATTATCGTCAGGAATACTAGGCATAGAAAGTGCTGACAAATTTGAAATAGATCCATCTGGTGTGTCTTCGGTGCAATAAATATGAACTGAATCAGAAGCGGAAATAAGACCAACTCTCGCAGTGATAGCCGCAGGGTCTAATCTGTCCAACGTGAATGTGGTTTCAAACCTTCTCAGATTAGAAGGCTGGGGAATTGGAATCGATTTTTGGGGATTTGATGTGTGCGAATACCTAAAATTTGCATTAAATTCTATTCAAGATCACTGAGAAAACTAAAAATATTAAAAATACATATTTAGTGAATTTTACCTCTTGCTTTCTAGATCTTCATTACTTTCATTAAGATCATCAATATCTTGTCTTTTCACTCCAGGAAGATGACCATTTTCAGACTGTGGAGCCGAATTTTCTAACTCTTCATTTTCAGGAACAATAGACCTTCTTTCTATCATTCTGAATTTTAGGTCCCTTGGTAATTTAGGTTCATCGTCAATGGTCAAAGAACTGAGACTCGTGGCAGCTGAGAATTCAAGAGGCGTTGATTCGTCCTTAAAAGCTGACATCTCGTCCTCAAAGACACTCCTTTTTGCTAATTGCATTTTACTAAACGCTAAAGGAAAGAAATTCAAAGAAAAATAAGATGTTTAGAAAATTATGCTCAAGTATCACTCCTTACAGTAAAAATATTGATTTCGATAAAGCCCAGATCTTAGACGCTAACCGTAATGCTTTACGCTCACATAAAAAGACTTTATCGAATAGTAGGAATAGATGATGAAATTATTTATCAGTAAGAAAAATATTTACTGTGAGAAGGTATTCAACTGATGAATTGAAAAAACAAATTTACTTCTTTATTTACCTAAACATGACCCGGACCGGAATCCTCCATTGATATTTACAACCACTACCCACCACAACCTATTCAATATTATGGGGGTGCGTGAGAATATTCTGCAACGCATGCGCTTTTTTGACGCATGCGTAGGATACAATTAGAAGAACAAACAATTTGTAATAAGGAATTAAGATTAGCGCATTGTTTTAGACGGCGATGGACAATTCCTTCCCAGATACCTATTGCAGCGATATGTTTTTGCCCTAAAATGTTGAAAATTAAAGAATATATCATGAATTTTATGTGACGTACGAGGAATAATATCTATATATAGATCAATTTGTATGTAAATCTATTATTCAATAATTATTGATAATCGATACTCCAGACCCTTGAAATCCGGAAGATAATTAACTGTTTTGTTCGAATTCATATTTTTTTGACGGGAGGAATCCTCTTTGGTTGAATACTACTTTTTCTTTTTCAAATTCCATTATTTTGGTAGAGATTCCAACTATAAGGTCGAGAATTCATATTTTCTGGTTGACGATTCAATTGCTTCTTAGAGAATTCAACTATTTGGTTGAAATGAATATTTTTTAGAAGAAGTAGACGACTTTTTAGTGAGGAATGAGAAAATTGTTGAATTCTCAAGCCAAAATAATAAATTTTCTGCATTACAATTCACTTTCCAACCCGGAATGATGATTTTTTAATGAAAAAAGATTAATTTTTTTAAAGTTGTTCAGTTTTAAACTGTAAAATATGCAGACTTGACCGGGAAGTGACTAGAAATTTTATTGACCGGGAAAAAACCGGAAAATGACCTGAAATTTAAATAAAAAACCGGGAATTTACTTGACTCACCATAGACTGTTATAAATCCTACCGAAAAAAATACGAGAAATGACCGCTTTCTTTTTATGAATCAAAAAGAGACCTTATCATTGATTTAAAGAATGTAACGTTCCTTTATTCTGATTCTCAAAATATTTAGATGCATCTATACTTAATGAGAGGAAGAATTTTTATTTCGTCCATTATAAGAAAAACGTTTTGCAAATTTGTTGTTCTGTGAGATTTTTTCAGCAGACTCAAATTTGATAATCGAGTTGATGATAGCCCAAAGATACAAGAAGAATTATTATCGGAATTTTTTCGAAAAAATGCATTTATCACAAAATTCGTCACAATTCAAAGTCTCCTCTTCTCAATATTGAAGAAAGAAAGTACTTCAAGCAGTCTTCACAGTAGGAGTAGTATTCCAAAGAAGAAATATTTCTGAATTATGATAGAAAACTTGTTTACATTGTTCCTTGCAGATTCATCCTTTTTTAGTTGAAAAATCAACTACTTGTTTTAAATTCCAACTTGTTTGTTGAAAATCAAATTCTTTTGTTAAATTCGCTTTATTTCGATTCAAAATTAACATCCGGTTGAAATTGTAACTACTTTGTCAAAATAAATTCATCTTTTTTTCGATGAAATTTCAAGTATTTAGTTGAACATTGATTTTTAAATTTGGAAATTGGACTATTTCTTTGACAATTTATGTACTTCGTGGAACATTTGCCTTTTTCATAGAAAATTAATCTTTATGTTTAAAAATTAATCTTTTTGCTTAGAATACATCTATTCCCGTTAAAGATTCATCATTATACCTCAAAATTCATTAGTTTTCTTGAAAATCAATTTCTTCAACTGAAAATTCAATTCTTTCATTTGTAGTGGAAAATTGATATTTTCTAGTTCAGAATTCGACAATGCTGTGAAATATCAAATATTCACAATTTCATTTGGTTCTTCATCATTGATTGTGGAAGTGTGATGATTTTTTTGAAAGTTTTTTTTTTTTTGTTGAAAGTTTTTTTTTTTTTTTGCTTTTGAGAATTCCATAGTTTTAGTTTAAAATCCTTCTGTTCAGTTAAACATTCATTTTGTTCTCCATTTCAAATTTGAGTATTCAAATTTTCTTTGAAGATGTATCTTTTTCAGTAAAAAGGTTATTTATCTGTTCGAACTCAACTCCTCCAGTTGACGATTTTTTGTTTTAGTATAAAATTTTTATGCTTGGTTTGTAATTTATTTTTAAAACTAAAAATGTTACTTTTCCATTTTTGGTTGAAAATTATTATTTTTTTAATTCGAAATTCGACTATTTTGTTGAAACATTGTATTTTTTCTTTGAAAATTATTGTTTCTACTTGAAAAATAATCTTCTTGTTTGAATATCCACCTTCATGAACTATTTTGTTGAAAATAGTTTTTTTTTGTTATCGTTAATTGATTTTTCATAACTATAAGTTTAACTGTTCAAATTTTTGTAATAAAATTTGTTGTTGTTGAAAATTTGACTATTCTTTTCAAAATTGATTTATTTTGCAATATTTGATTTGTTGTGTTAAAGGATGTTTTGCGATAAATATAAATATGTTACTTCTAAAAAATATTCATTTCAACCAAATAGTTGAATTCTCTGAAAAGCAATCGAATCGTCAACCAGAAAATATGAATTTTCGACCTTATAGTTGGAATCTCTACCAAAATAATTGAATTTGAAAATGAAAAATTAGTATTCAACCAAAGAGGATTCCTCCCGTCAAAAAATAAGAATTCGAACAAAACAGTTAATTATCTTCCGGACTCCAAGGATCTGGAGTATCGATTATCAATAATTATTGAATAATAGATTTACATACAAATTGATCTATATATAGATATTATTCCTCGTACGTCACATAGAACTCATGATATATTCTTTAATTTTCAACATTTCAGGGCAAAAACATGTCGCTGGAATCGTCTTGAATCGAAAATTCCGAATATATCGTTTTCAAACTTCGATATTCGGAATTAAGATTTTTAAAATTTTGTTATATACCACCCGCTGAGTAGGGTCCAGGCCTTAATTTTGATCATGTTCATGCTCTTTTTGAAACCTTTTAGAAATCTTTAAAATGCCCCCACTTTTTTGCAGCTTTCGATTTTCAGTGAATCATTCCCCTAGAATCCCTATTTTCGAATTTCCAATAAATTTTCCGATCCAAAAATGTAAACGAAGACTCACATTGGTTCTGAAAGGAGTTTCTCCCCTCGGCTTGAGCTTTTCTTCCGAAGTCGGAAGCTGGATGCTTATGGTGTCGAGGACTCGGTGGAACGGTTTGCGTTGGGGAATCTGGCAATTCACTTGGTGAAACAACACCACTCGTCATTCGGCTTTAAAAACGAAATTCAGACTTAAATCGAGAAAACAGTAAATCATTCTAAAAATAAGGATTATTTAAGAATTATACCTAAAGTCGCTGATGCCCGAACTGAGATCATCTCGAATGGAATGTTGTTCAAAACCACTGAGAGATCCCAAAGAACTGCATCTCGAAAACATCAGGGGTGTTTGCTCCGCATAGTGATCTTCCCTACTGGAAGTCACGACTTTCTCTTCTTTATCAACAATGCGACTTCCGTTCTTCTCCCTCTCTCCACTACTAGAATCTCTCTTCTGATTACTACTTTCCTCCACACTCGTTCCTTCTCTTTCCAAAGGATGACAACCCAGATCGCTCGCTCCCACCTCTTCCGAAACAACTTCTATGCTCACATTTTGAGTAATCAAGGCACTTCCCAAAGAGCTGAAAGAACTGACTCTTGAAAAGCAACCCGGTGTGCCCTCAACACAGTAACTGACGGGCTTTTCTGTCAAATTAACGTCAGTATTCAATGAACACTCCCCCTCTTCGGTCTCTTTCGTTTCATCAAACTGCAGTTCTTTAGAAACAGGATCCGAATTTTTACTCCTCAGATCCATCTTCTTCGAAAATTTCTTGAAAACTTCTCCCTCCTTGGGATCCTCGACCCTTAAATCTGACATAGAAGTCGCTGTGGAAAAATTGAAAGGAGTCTGATAAGGAGTTCCTTCTGTACAGTATGTTTTAACAGTATCTTCTTGTTCGTTCCTAGGAAAATATTCAGGATTGCTCTTCTCATCTTCATCGGTATCATCCTCAGCATACCGCAAACTGTAATCAGTCGGTTGATCTAAATCAGTCTCAACATAATCCCCAAAAATATCGACTTTATCTTCATGATCAGAAAACTCCTTTTTTGACGATCTCTCATCCTGAGACTCCAGATGATTATTTTGAGAAGGATTTCGCTCGGAGTATTTCTTACTGTAATCGACAGGCTGATCGTTGATGTCCTCATCACAAGTCGAATCGGAAGGTGACCGGTTTATGAAATTTTGATAGGGTTTTTCAAATGAGGAATTTGATTCTTCGACACAAGCGGATGCTTCGTCGTGATTCTCCTCGACTGGAGAACAAACACGAGGTTGAGGAAAACTTGGAAGATCTGGTGGAGAGTTCCAAGGGACATCGGTCGTAGAACTGAAACTTTCTTTTGTTTCTCTGTACTCGTAGGTTTCACTCGTCAATCTGATGCAGAATTTCAACTTTTTGCCGGGTTCTTTGGAAATGTAGGCTGTGGGAATTGACCGCTGTTTAATTATGGAACGTTCTTGGGAGGAATAAGTTGACCTGGAATCGATTGGTAAAAATCCTCGCTCGTAGCGGTACATTGATTCGGTGAAGAGGTTCTTTTTCACGCAACCTCCTTTAGATACGTCGGGCTCAACCTCAGAACGTGCACCGAGAGAATCTCTGTTGCGAGAGGCCATTGATGAATTGTTTTCCTCTGGTGGCTATTCAGAGAACAAGTTTGAGTTAACATCAGTTATTGCTGATTCATGACAATAAATTACAATACAGTAGAAAAATATTAGGATCATAATTTTTTGTTGAAATTTGTAATTGCTTGTAAATTTTGTGATTCTTCGAATTATAAAAAAAAAACTTGTAGTTTCTGGTAGAGAAATTTTTTTAACTCACTTTAAGTTGAGGAAAAAACAACGGGAAATCAAGAAAATAATTTACAAGAAAATACAAGTTCTTGCTCAAGTGCAAACTATTTTTTACAACATTTTGAAAGTAATTGCAATTTCTGAACAAAAAAAATTACAATTTGATTATTACTTTACTTCATTCTATTTTCCGTGAAAATACCTTTCTACTAAGGTGATTCTCAGATTTCATAACAGATAGCAAGATATTCGAAATGTTCATCAAATCTTTTGAATTTTCAAGCATCTTTGAAATCTTGGTAACATCTTTACAAGCTTTGCGAGATCATTTCTTTTTAAATCTTTTTTTAAGTTACAGCTAGAACGAATGCAGGCATTTATCGCAAATTAGGGGTCGTTCATAAACAACGTAGCCGATTTTATAGGCGGGGGGGGGGCATTAC
>WSXT02007060.1:0-14826 GCA_011762715.2 Neuroterus valhalla | reverse complement strand
TATGTTTTATTTATTTATATATGTATGTTTGTAATAATTTTTTTTCATTTTCAACAGAACTTAGCGATGCGAAGGCAATCGTGGCAGCCTTGGAATTAATTCTCACATCTTCAGCTCGTTATGGAGTCTCTTCAGCTGATTTGAGCAGCGAATTGCAGCAACTTGGACTTCCTAGAGAACATAGTGCTGCTGTAGCAAGACTTTACACAGATAATTGTCCTCAGATCACAGCTATCCTAACATCTCAATCATTAAGACGTGAGTTATTAATTCATTTGTATTAATTTTAGATAGCATTACTGAATAAGATATTATGTACCCATAAAAAAACTAGTATTTAATATAAAAAACAAAATTTTCTTCGGAATTAGGATCGCCCAAATTGAAGTCTAATAAATAAGATTACTTCAACTGTTATAGTGAATCGTCTAACTGCAATCGACATTGCATCAGCAGAAAACTCATCTCCATTCATTAAAATGACTCTAAAATTGAAGAATGTAAGTGGACAAGAAGACGAGACCAGCATAAATATTCTGAAAGACGAAATTCCAGTCTTGCTAACGGGTGAATACTAAAAACAATTTAAAATTATTGAGAATAGTGAAATGAATAATTAATTTCACAAATTTCTATTTTTCTTTTAGATTTGAAACGAGCAAGATCCAAGATGGAAGAATACTAAACACTGATAATAACAATATTTAACAAGAATAGTAAATGAAATATTAATTGGTAATATTTCCCATTTTATAGGAAGCACATCAAAATATTTAAGAGACACAAAAATCAAGAGAAGTTTCTTCGAATAATTTATTAATATTTTCTTGATAAATGAATATACAAAGTTTACATTTAGTTTTCAATAGTTAATACGTTGCTTGAATAATATTGATACGTTTTGACGATAATAGTGCCGCTTTTATAACTGCGCTCAAGTTATGCTTTGTCTTTATTTTTTGCTCCACGCAGTGAGATTTCCGAACATGTGACTCTACGAGTTAAACGCAATTATATTTTCCAAATCCACGCCTTTTTTTCTCATCTGCAACGAGTATTTTTTTAACATAAATCTGTTATCTTCTTAAACTATAAAAAAATTATATTATCTCAATACAAATTAATTTTCTCATGACGATTCTTAACCTCAAGATAGTTTATATCTCAATACTCTTTACACTCGGATGTTATACAATTCAATTTACAGTAATAATTAAATATTATTCTTGTACGACAGAAACAGTAAAGTACGAAAATATTCAAAAACCTATACCGATTACCGCACTTGCGACGTGAAATCTCAGCGCGCGAACGCTGGCGTAATCATATTCGAATAAATACCAAGCTAGTCTAATCAGTCTTTATACAATATTCGTACATTTGCTTTCACATAATTCATTTTTCTATTTACAGCGTTTAAAATTGTCAGGGGAGGACTCAGTTTCTCGCCCATATGGCGCGGAGTGGAGAGCTCTGACCGGCTATCCATTACAATCAAAATTCTATTGAATGGAGTGGAAATAATTAGGAAACGCATAATTTATTAAACTTTTATAATTGAAATAAATACATTTTTGTTAATCAGTTCCACTCCAATGAAAACAAAGAACTTAGAATATGAAAGCCTAACACCAGTGAGAACTTTCACTAAGGAATTTTCGCCGATCTAAAACGTTTTCATTTTCCTCCTCTTGTTCATCCGGTTCGGAGCCTCCTCAAACTGTCTACAGACAAATGTTCAAGACTCTAGCCGAATCTAAAATGACTCAAGGATGAAATGTGTCGATGGCAGTAAAAAAATATTTTCAAAAAAGAAAGCGAACGCTCTCTTTCTTCTCTCTTAGTCTCGCGATTCTACTTAACACTTTTCTGATTCTAAGGATGATGGTGATCATTGTGAAAATGGATAAAGGTACATTCGATCGTTGCTGACCCTGGCTGCAAACGTTTTAGTTTTTTTTCGAGGTAGACCTTAAGTAAAACACACTCTCAATCTCTCCTTCTTTCTTACATGTCAAAAAGTATGAAAGCATTTCTATTGTCTTTTATAAGCTGTCAGAAAGTTTTCTTAATCACTTCATGCCTCTTTTACGGAAGATCTTTTTCAAATTTTTTTCTCACTAATTTTTTCCTAGAAGCATGAAATGAAATTGGAAAACCTTCACAAGTTCCTGAAATTCCGTGACAAAATTTGAATCATTGCTTCTTACTATTGCTGAGAACGATTGAAAATGTATCTCTAATCTGGTCCTTAGATGATATGTGCGACCGATGTGGCAAAAGATTTGCAGAATTGTGAACCTAACTCATTCACCCACCGCTCGCAAATTTATTGGTCGACACACAGTGCGTGCTAGAATCTCACAAATCATTCAAGTCAAGAATAAACCCTTATACCAACATATTTGTCATTATCAATTCATGACGGAGATTTGAAAAAAAACTGTTACTAAGACTCTCTGTAATGGGGAAGTTTTCCCAAAAATTGAAGTATATTTCAGTAAATGACTCAAAAGTTATGACTCCTCGAAAACTTGAAAATAATATAATGTGAATCTTATTTCAACCAATGATCTGTGATAACACTCAGAAAAACATTTGCTGGCACGTGTGAATTATCCCCAAAAAATTTTTTTCCATTTCGTTCTACCTACAAATTTGCTACGGATGTCAGCGAAAATACATTTTTTGTAGCAATCCTGACTCTTAAAGAGTTGAGAAGATACTTTTTAGATCCATCTACGATTTATAAAACGCTTAGCTCAAACAGTTTTCATCCCTTTTCAATGTATGCTTCACGGAAGATACCGGACACATTTTGCAAGCTTTACTTATAGTTAATGATGTCCATAAGGATGAATGTAAAAATTGCAACTCACAAAAATTAACTGGTTTAAAACAAGTGACATGCACCAACGAAACGATAAATAATACATACAAGGCGATAATGGACAGTCGATAAGAGTAAATGCACAAATGGAGATTCGTCGATTCGTTCACTGAATGGCAGTAATTCATTTATACTCGCGATCCGTAATCAAGAACACATAAATGGCACCTGCCATTGTACTTGTTATCCATATAGAGTGCCATTTACATCTTTCGAAATAAGTACCTCTAAGATAATACATTATCGAATATCAATGGCATTTAATAGTATCTAACAATAAAAGGTAATCATAATAGAAATATTTACAAATTGCGCCAAACGAGTCGCTGATTCACTCAGAGAAATTGTTCTCATGAATTTTTTTTTAACTTTTACTCCTTAACTTGATCGGTATATCGAAATATTTCTCCGAGTGTAAACAATGTTGACAAGTCAGTAATAATGTTTCCGGCGGCGTAACCACTTTGTGTAAAACCTCAGCGAGAAGTGTCGAATTTTTCACGGAAGATCAATGAAAATTTTCAAAACATGATTATCAATGTACAGAGTAGAGTTAACGAAATTTACAATGATTGTTAGAAAAAGTATTCTTATTATTAATTCTTAAGAAGTCTTAAGCACCCGAGGAAGCAAACAGGCCTCCGTCGTGACGAACTTACATTCCCTATACACGAACCTTATTAAGAGCGATACGAGTAATATTCCACATAACATCAATGGAATACTCATCGAATTCTTACGTATCGAGAAACGATAAATGCTCTCGAAACTTCCGAGATCGTCACGCGATAGTACCCATTTCTAGTATAAACCTTCTCGTCTATATTTTTATTAAATACCTGGAAAACCATCTTTGCGGGCAATATTAGGAAGCAAGTCTTTGGGTACTTATCCTCTTAACGAATACTTTTCTTTTACACATTTTAACGTTCTGAACGTTTTTGATAGAATTTCAGGATTGGTTTCTGAAACTTTTGAGTCTTTAAAAGCACATCTATTGATATTACAGTCTCACACTTGTCTTTAGTTAGTTCAAAAAAAGTTAGAGGTTTACAATCAATATAAACTTTTTTTTTTCTAGATTTAACTAGTCTTCATTTATAGCCATTTTCCTATATATTAAAAGGAATCTCCTTTTATCTCTTCGAAATTTCGGGTTTTCTTTTTATCTGCACATTTTCGAATAAGGTATCGAGATAAGATGTAATCACAAGTGGAGGATATGTTTGAAAGATGGTTGGTACATCTGAAAAAGCAACATCTACTTCTACACTAGCTTTACAGTTGATGTAAAGTCGCTGAGTACCCATATGTTGCAGACGCTAAGACTGTATAAAAAATACGACAGAAAGCTGTTGGATATGTGATTTCTTGTTTGCTCTTCGTCTCTTTGAATCGAAAAATACAAGTACAAAGTTTTCCGTATAAAAACTACATTGATTTTGCTTTTGTGCGAAGAAATAGGCTCGCGTTTTTTCACGATAATTTGTTACCTGAATCATTATTTATTATCAGAAAAGGCGAGATCTTGTCTCGTGCAAAAACCAATCCTGACAATTCCTAATCGATTTAATCTGAATTCACAGAGGTGAAAACGTGAACAATCTCTTTTAGACAAAAGATACAAATTTAATTTTTTTATTAGACTTCTTTCGAATTTAGAAATGAGGTAATGTATCAATTCGAATTTTTATATTAAAATTAATTTAGTGTGTAAATTTTTCACGTTAAACCTCTGGCAATAGTCAATAATATTCCATGAAGACTTGATTTTTTGGAGAGTTATATAATCATTGAAGATAATTTTATGATAATAGGGTTGGTAAGCAAAAGGAAAAACTTTCATAGAACTTCTGTTTCTTTTTTTTTCTGTTTGAAAGCATCAGAAGTATTTGTGAAGGCTTTCAAATATAACAAGTTTATACTTGTTTGAAAACAATTTCTGGTTGGTAATAGATTGAGTTTAAAACTTTCCGAACTCGAGAGCATACAAACTTGGAAGTCTCCATATTCAAAAGCATACATATTTTAAATATCTGAATTATAAAACCACCAAATTCAAAAGCCTCCAAAATCAAAGACTTCTAAACTGAACAGCTTTTATTTAAAAACTTTCAATTGTAAAGGCCTTCAAATTCAAAAGGCGACAAGAGTAACTCTTTGAGGCAAAAACTTCTGAACTTGGAAATTTTGGAATCCACAATACTTGGAATTAGGAATATATGAATAGAAGAACTTCTAAATGTTAATGCTTTCCAACTCAAAAGTTGATGGAGTTTTAGAACTTAAGTATTGAAGAGTACTCAAACTTGAAAATCATTTAATTCAGAAGCTTCGAATTGAATTCAATATTACTCAAAATATGAAGCTTCCAAATCAAAAGGCTTTCAGTTTCAAATCCTTCAAAATCGTCAAAAATGGGAACTTTTGACTGTGAAAGCTTCCCATTTTTACTGAGCCAAAATTTTTAATTCTTATTCTTATCTTATTTGAAACCCTTAGAAATCAAAGGTTTTACAACTTGAAAATTGGTCCGAATGAATGTGAAAATTTTGAAATTTTAAAGCTTATGAATGGAAGAACCTCTAAATTGTGAATACCTGAGAAAATAAAACGTGTTTTCAAGTTCCAAATACAATTGGTAATTTTTACTTTTTAATCCTAGAACATTAGGTCATTTATACTTGAAAGCTTCAAAATTCAAAGGTGTCTAAATCTGAATAATATTCAAAAAACCGCAAATTTTGAAAGCTTTCAATTATGAAACAACAGGTTCATGAAAGATTGAACAGCTTCTTAATATGGAATGTTTTGCAGGAAGAAGTGCTTGAAACAAAAAAATCCAACTTCCAAAGCTCTCTGATTGAAAAATTCTTCCGTTTCAAGGTAAACAAAAATAATCCAAACTTGTAGGGTTTCAATCCAAAAATTTTCAAATTGCGAAACAAAAGAACTCACAAGCTGGAAACTTATATTGGGTACGATTGTTGATGAACCGCGTTCATAAAGCTCTCAACCTTCAAAGTACATCTTTCATGGATGAAAATGTAATTTTGAAAGCTTTTAAATTGTGAATGGCTTCCATTCTAAAAGGAGTTCCATCCAATAAACTAACCTGAATGATTTGATTTATAAGAATCTAAATCAGAAAGCCTCAAATTTCCAAAACCTCGAAGGTAAAACACGCTAATGCAATTTCATGTTTGTGTTTCATCTAATTTCAAAACCGCCAACCATAATTACTTCGCGGGGTAACGAAAAGACTTCTGATGCCGTAGGGCGCACGACCTACATAATTCTGTATTTTTTATGACGGTCAGATAGCTATTAGCTAAACTTGGTGCATGCGTGAAAAAATTAATTTTCACTGCGCATGTCCGAAATTTCAGCGAAAAGCTAGTTGCCATGAATAATAAAAATTTCTAGAAAACGTGCAATCAGCAACGCCTAAAGGAGTAGCGACACCTGCTGTAGGTTTTGCGTGTCTAGCTTCATTCTCAAATCGGTCGAACCGATTACTGGAGACTCTCAAAAAAATCACATCATCACAGAATTTACCCAGCAACATCAGCCTCAACATTTCTTAATCCCTAATTCCTAATGCGGCAGACAAGTGTCCGAATCTCCACTACTAGCCATAGAGAAGTTTGCCGAGTCGCGGTCGCTCTGTCTAATTTGCGCGGGTGCAGATAACTTATTGTTCTGAGGTGCTTGAGGGAAGGTGTGGTGTCCTGGTAGGGCCCAGCCCTGCACTGTGTGTGTGTGGACAGGAACCTGTGGGAAGCGCTTGACGAAGGGATTGGCTGCACCTACAATTAGCTTGACACCATTATGATGAGATGGTAAGGTGGTATGCGTAGGTAGTGTGGTATGTGCAGGTAGTGTTGTATGGGAAGGTAGTGTGGTATGTACAGGTATAGTTGTGTGAATAGGTGGGCCATTGGTATGCCTGGAAACAGATCCACAGCTTCCAGTCGCACCACTTATATTATTTCCAGACATACTGTGGGATGCATGGGGCAAGGGCATAGTGGAACAGTGTGGATAGGTGATGACAGGTTGAGTTGGATAGTGAGGTAAGGTTGCTGATGAAGCCTGGATAGCTCGAAGGTCACTGCTTTCAGTGAAGGAGGTCATTCTCATATTGGTTGACCTTCCAAAAGGTTCTTCATTGGGATTTAGAGGTTCTGTGAGTTTCGGCCTGGAAGACCTCCTCCTGATAACGACTGTGGCTTCGTTGGAGCTTTCGAGGATGACTGCTGGACATCCTGCTACCATTTCCCCATTGTAAACAGGAGTGTGGTTCACATATTGAGGAGAGAAGTTTTGGTTGGATCTGGGGTTTAGAACAGGTGGAGGAGGTGGTGGATAAATTGTGTTGGCTGTGGGTGGTAGGGTGCCTCGCTGGAGAGAACAACTCCGCCATTGAGGCTCCTCTCGTGGTTCTCCAGTCAGGTCGTCTACGCTTGTAGCTCGCCTTTGAGAACTTGAAGATTGAGAGGTGTTGCTGGCGTTGCTAGCATTGCTGTGAACTCCGCTCGAAGTCTCACTGTTCGTGCTGGTGTTGCTGTTGTGATCCGTTAAGTTGGTTCCAACGTCGAGAGGTGGAGAGTTGGAGGAATCTGAACGAGGGGTTAGTTCCTCGTGAGGCATGCCGGAATCGGCACGGCGGAGGCAGCGAGGCGTCTGACCACCGTTCACCTGTAATTAGAGGATGATTAAAATTTGCAGGTTTAGCAAGAATGTTTGAAGTGAAAGCGATAGAGACAGCGAGAAAGGTATTATTCTTAATTAATTGTTAGTTTTTGGAAAATCTGAGGGAATTTTACAAGTGAAATAGGTTCAAAAGTTTTACTAAGTATATAAGCAGTTAGCAGGTGTTAGTTGGTACCTGGGCGTTAATAATTAGGGGCGCCGAGACGACTTCAGTGGATGGCTCGGAAGGTGGAGTTGGCGGTGGTAATGGAAGCGGCTCCATGGCAGGATCAGGCAAAGGTTCAGGGGTAAGAAGAGGAGAAGGGTCACCCTCCGAAGGTTGCAGATCGCGGTTACCACTTGCATAGTATGTCACTCGGTCGTCGGTTACACACTCCAAAAGCTGCCAAGATACGTGCTGTGTTAGTATTCGGGATTAGAAAGCCAACTAAATGCTTCTCTCTCATTTAGTAGTTAGTGTATTATTCACTATGATATTCTGTACACAAATAGCTATTCATAATAACTAACTCAGCAACAAATTTCCAAATAAAGAGTTTAGGTCAGGGTGGCGATTCAGCGGACGATTTCAAATTCCCGGTTCCTCACGGTCAAGTTTTTTAATTTTCCCGGTCAACTTGAAGTAAAAATTTTATATTTGTCGCAGAACGCAAACCTTTATTTTTATTCATGAGGTTAATCCTGAAAATCCTTCGACACAACAGATCAAACATTGCAAAATAAATCAATTTTGAAAAGAATACTCGAAGTTCCAACAAAAAAAAATTTTCAACAAAACTTGAAATAGTTGAAGTTACAATTTTAAAAATCCATTCGCGATGACAGAAAAAACGGATTTCTAAAAAGATGGTTTATTCTACAATCAATGTGATGAATTTTCAAAAAACATTATGAATCTTCAACCAGAACAGTTGAATTTCAAAACAAGAAGATGAATTTTTAACGTGAAAGATGATTATTTAACTTCAATTTCCAACCACGAAGGTAAATATTCAAACAAGAGGATTAATTTCCGAATAGAAAGAATCATTTTCTAATGAAACAATAATTTTTCAACAAAATAGTCGCAAATAGTTCCATTTTCCACCAAAAATGGAACAGTAACATTTTTAGTTCAAAAAACCGATTTTGAAACAAGATTAAGTGTTTTGTACTAAAAAAAGAATCTATAACTGAAGGAGTTGAGTTTTAAAAAAGATGAATTAACTTTTACTGAAAGATAAATTGTGAACGAAAATTTGATAACTCAAATTATAAATTGAAAAAAATGGATGTTCAACTCAACAAATGGATTTTTAGCTGAAACTATGGAAAATAAATTAAATAAGTTAAATTTTGAATTAAAAAAATTACTTATCACAAAAAAAACTATCTTTTAACAAAGAAAAAAAACTATCAAACAAACTATTACATTTATACACAAAATGATAAAGAAGCAAATTAAATTGTAAATGTTTAATCGAAGTGGTTGAATTTTAAACCAGAAAAACGCATTTTTAACTGAAATGATGAACATTTAACTAGAATAGTTAAATTTTTGAAGAACAAAATTCATTTTCAACCAAAAAATACAATTATCTACCAGAATGGTTGAAATTCGAACCATAAAAAAGAAAATTTTCAAACAAAAATGAAATAATGACGTTTTCGGCTTGAAAAACTAATTCTAAATCAAACATTAGAGTTTTCAACTAGATGAATGTTCGACTAAATGAAACATATTTGACTGTATGTTGTTAACCGTAAAGAAGAATTTTTGAAGAAAGATCTAACTTCCGAAGAAAAAGATAGTTTTCTACAAACAATCGATTTTTTTACAAAAAATGTGAAGTTTTAACGAAATAATTGAATTTTCAATTTCATAAGACAAAATCTCATCATAATGTCGAACTAGAAAAGATCAATTTTTCACTAAAAACGAAACAGTTGAATTTTCAGTTGAGGTGATTGATTCTCGAAAAAACTTATGACTTTCCAGGTATAATGATGAATCTTCAAATTAATAGATTTATCTTGAGAAAAAGAATGAATTTTCGACCATAAAGATTCATTTCCTACAAAAAAGGACAATTTTCCACGAAGTGCATAAATGTTTCAAGAAATAGTGTAGCAGTCAAATAATTCAAAAATCAATTTCAACTAAATACATGAATTTTCACCAAAAAAATATGAATTTATTTTTAAATAAGTAGTTACGATTTTGGACAGAGGTGAATTTTTAATCGAAACAATGCAACTTGGATGAGAAAATTTGGTTTCCAACAAAAAAATTTGAATTTCAAATAAGTGGTTGATTTTTCGACTCAAATAGGATGAACTTGTGATAAATTACAAATTGAAAGAGCGTTTTTTTTATTCCTCTGTTTTAAATCCAAATTATAATCATTTTGAAAAGTGCACGTTCCATGTGAAAAACTCCCTATTCCAAGTGAAATTATACTTCTTCACTGAAACTCCGTGCCCTAAAATAAAAACTATAATTATTTTCTGAAATTTCCTGTCCCAATTCAGATAAATGAGGAGAAAGCAAATAAAACGTAATAAATACATTTTTTTTTTGGAAAAATGAAAATAATAATTCTATTCTCAAGTTTGGAATATCATCAATTTGATTATTGAATTGGAGTCAGCTAAAAAAAATTCACAGAGCAACAAATTTGCAAACGTTTTTCTTATAATGGAAAAAAATAAATATATTTGAATAATTTGAGAATCAGATTGAAGAAACGGTTCGTTCCTTAAATTAAATGATAAGGTATGTTTTTGATTCATAAAAAGAAAGCGGTAATTCCTCGTACTTTTTTAGTAGAAATTCTAATAGGCTGGGTTGAGTCAAGTAAATTCCCGGTTTTTTCCCGGTCAATAAAATTTCCGGTCAAGTCGCCACCCTGTTTAGGTATATAGGTGATCTAAATTCACTACTTCATAAACCTATTCTTCATCCAAAGCCAGTCTAAGATCTCCGATGTTTTTATTGGAATTCAGCATCTCCCGATAAGGATCTAATTTATTTGAATGTCTACAGGAATAAGATAAGCAAATAATAGAATGTTTTAAGAACGTCCTATAATTATCACACACTCTAACGGATACAGTCCTCTAAAACACAATTCTTCCAAACATTCCACCGTAAATTCAAAATCAGTTAGTAATAAGAAGGAAAAGTATAAAAAAATTAGTCTTGAGTTTTGTTAGTTCAAGCTTTGAACAAAAATCGTGATTCTTACATCTGTAAATTTAGGAATACCAGTCCTACGAGGTACCAGCCACCTTCCCCACTGTCAAAGTAAAAAAAAAATGAATAAATACTGTGTACTACCGAAAATTAGTTTCTGTCACTGAAAAAGAAAGTGCAAATACCTAGAAAAGTATAAGAAAAAGATGATCGTCAGTTTGAAAAGAAAAAAATCTCTGAGAGCTGAAATCTGGGAAGATGTAATTTTATTTTAATCTCACCTTATTTTCTTCGGACGCGGAATCATCAGCTGGGTCTAAGGAAGTCATCATTGGTAATTCGCGTAACGTGGCGTAGTCCCCATCATCGTCCGGTCCCCCATCAGCGACACCTCGTCTGGTTTTTCCCTTATTACTTAAACATCAAAGATACCCGAAGTTAAGACTTTTTCAGTCGACTTGCTTGTAGCGTGTATCAATAAATACACACAACAAGACGTATCAACGGGACAGGTGAGATGAAAGTGTTTCTTGAGAGGAAACGAAATGATTGCAAAAAGAGCGAAGCTTTCTCACAGGAAGTAGGAATATATCCTTCTCATTTTATCTTGAGGTAATAAATAAGGCTGGCGTATGCCAACGCGGCATCATATAAAACTTCTTGCGAAATTTAAATGCGCAAAAGACTGCTTTTACTTTGCCCTCTTGAAAATTACTGCAATACGTGGGTACAGAGATATTAGATGACAAGCGTTGATATAAGCTAGTTGGTTCAAAGCACTTGCATTAGTCGTGGAGAAGCATATGAAATAATTGATTGTTATTGCATAATGCAGTGCAGGATAATTTCGATTGAGAAAAAATTGTTTAATAAAGCCATATCATCAGGACTTATGAATAATTGAATGTTAGTATAATTTTGTTTAACAAAAGACGGTGTGTATTTCAAGAAGGTATTACAAAAGACATAAACATACATACAATTGTGCTAAATAACAATGAGAAGAGTGTTAACCTAAACAATACAAATTAGTGTACAAAACATTTACAATCAGTCAAGACGCACCAAGAATTTCGACTAGACGAACATGATTCGAATGATGGTTATAAATGATAAAATAATGCATGCACATCTAAAATCATAGAGAAAAAAACGGAAACAGTGAATAAATAAAGAGGTAGAAAATGTAAAAAATTACATAAAATAAAATAAAATTTGAAGCCTAGAGTCCAGCAGTGCTCAAGGTAGGTAAAATGCTTAACACCTAATTATTTGTATACAAATTCTTACGTAGTAATCCCTGAAGTGCATCGCCAGAGGTTTATCGCGTTAACAACGAATTTCAGAATGCAATATTAATCAAAAAGACAATCTAACAATACCTACTACTCTATCACGATCTAAAACTAAAAGATCTGAATTCGTTGTAATTGCCTTCAAAAAGCTTGAGCTTTGGGTTTAATTTTATAAAATAGGAAAAACATTTTTGAATATAAAAATATGTATATATGAAACATAGAAAATTTATTTACACTTTCCTTTGAATACTGTCTCAATTCGAACTCAAACTCTTCACAGGATTAGATGATACTACTTGTACCAAGTACACTTGATGAGAGTGAACAATGCAAGATTGTCTTTGTCTGGGAACGTTAGGTGGTGGAGACTGGAGAGGGTCAGAGAACTGAAACTTCGCGCGGTAAATTGTCTGTCAATGTTGATGAGAGTGGTGATTAGGTGCAGCGAAATGAGGAGGAAGAACACCCAGCAAACTAACGGACAGACACAAAAGACACCAAGAGGAGGGAGGAGGGTAGTTACCGCGAGCCTGACGTACTAGGCAGGTCGTTAAAGGTGACTTTCGGCTTAAGCTTCTTGTTCAGCCATCCCTTGTCTCCAGTGGTTGTGGTCGCTCCATCAGCTGGTGATTGAGCAGGCGAGGGCCTTAGTTTTGGTCTCAGCCAATAGATCTGTTCATCTCCGTCAGCTGCCTCACCATCCACGGAGTCACCATTCAAACCTGAAAAAAAGTTGCAATGGAAACCTGGAAGTTGAAAGGTTTACTCCTTACAGAAATATTTAACTTAGGGGCCGTACTTAAATTACGTAATAGCTCCAAGGGGGGAGGGGGGTCAGAAGATTCAGTTGCACTTTGTTACGGAACGGGGGGAGGGGGGGCGTGTGATTCAGGCACGTAATTTTCTAAATTTTGGAAAATAAAGATGAATTTCAAATCCAACAGGACGAGTTTCCAACGAAAAAGTTAAACTTTCAGCCAAAAAACATGACTTCGAGAAAATAGTTGAATTTTTAACAAAATAATTACGGTTTTACCAGAACAGCCGAATGTTCAACCAAATAAGTTCCCTAACTACAGATGAATTTTCTACCAAATTTCCAAATTATCTTGCAAAAGAGATTACTTTCAATTGAAAACGAATCCAATTTCAACCATATAATTGAAATCTAAAGTCATAAAAACAAGGCTTCTGAAAAATAGATGAACTCAAGAAAAAAGTTCATTTCAAACTGAGAAAAATGGATTCGAATGAAAATGAATCGAATAGCTGAATTTTAGATAAAAAATGATGAGAATGTAAAAATATGAACTTTTTACCAAGATGACCAATTTTATATCAAAAAGCAAAATCTCAACAAAATACATAAATTTTCAAACAATAAGCTGAATTATTATCTAGAAACTATGAGTAATCTACCAATAATGGAAGAGTGAAATTTCTACCTTAAAGAACTACTTTTTACCCAAAAGAACAAATTTTGAACTCGTTTTATTCAACAACGAAAACAACACAATTCAACCAGGATGAATCAAATTTCAACAATAAAGTTAATTTTTAATCAAGATAGATAAATTTTCAACTGGGGAAGATAGGTTTTTGAGCAAACAGAAACTAGTTGAATCAGCCGTTTCGAAAATTCATTTAGAAAAAAAAAATTATTTTTCACCAAATTCATTGAAAAAAGACGAAATTTAGATAAAAAAAACATGCATTCTCTATCAAATAGTGGAATTATCAATTTATGACGCGTAGGTTTCGAAACAGAAATATAATAGTCAAATTGTCAGATTAAAATTCAATTTCCAATCAAATGAAAGATGAATTTTGAAGAGAATATTTTACATTTTCAATGAGAAATATAAATCTTGAGAAATGTATTCTGAGGAAATGGTTCTACTCTAAGCCAAAGAGTACATTTTTCAACCAAAAAAATGGATTCTTAACCTAGAAGATTAACGTTTCATCAGAAAGACTAACTTTCAATAAGAAACAGAGTTTTTACCCATATAAATAAATTTCCTATCAAATTGTTGAATTTTTTAGCCAAAAAGACGAATTCTGAAGAAAATAGTTGAAACCTCAATTGAAACGAAATAATCTTTGAGCAAACAGTTGCATTTCAAACAAAAAAGGATGAATTTATAATTAAGGAGATAACCTCCCAACTAAGAATCTGATTTACTAACAAAAAAATGAATTTTCAACTAAATAGAAGAATTTTCAACAAAAAACAAACTTTTTCAAAAAATAGTTCAATCCTGAATCAGAACAAATCAATTTACTATCTCAAAAGGCAACTTTTCAATCAAATAAATTGATTTTCGACCTAATAGTTAAAGTTTTTTAGGAAATAAACGAATTCTCGCCAAAGAAATGAATCTTCGACCAAAGAGATATAATTGTGTCAACGAAATGGTTAAATCCTGAAGCATAACAAATTGATTGTCAACCAAACAGTTGCATTTTCAACCAAAAAGAATCATCTATTCTTAACCAAGAAGATCAACTTCCTAATAAAAAGCCGATTTTCTATCCAAATACATAAATTTCCAAGCAAGTGCATGAATTTTGAAACAAATAGATGAATTTTCAGATTGAACTATATTTCCTGAGCTAGATAGTTTATTTTCCGATGAAAATATTATTTTTCCACCAAAAATGGAACGAATTTCCAAAAAAATGTTTGGATCCTCAACCAAAATAGCTTGACTTGTAACTGGATGGTTGCATTTTTTACCAGAAAG
>WSXT02007049.1:0-14827 GCA_011762715.2 Neuroterus valhalla | reverse complement strand
CCAACGCAACTCGTTGCATTTTAATATTTTTAGAAATTATTTTCATAAAAATAATTTCCAGCTTTATTTTGGTTCTACTTTTTCCAATAATTCATCCATATTTTTCTAAATACCGATCATATCTGGAACAAATTAATTTTTTCAGATTTAAATTTTAAATAGAACCGCCGCTTTCAGAACTCTACTGTTACGCCACCACTAGAAGTGGCGATTTTTTGAATGAACCGGAAGCTTTAATAAGGGAACATCCTTCACCACGAGACTCACGAGAGCCCCCGGACCTGTGTATACGACCGTGGTCCAGGCATTGCGTCGGAAAAATTATTAAACACAGTTTTTTTTTTGGAAACATTTTCAAATTTTACGTTTGCATGTACGGGTAATTCCCATTGCATCGTAGAGCAAAATGTCTCACAGGTGAAAGAAGGAAAAATAGATTATGAGAAAATTTTGTTAAAAAATCATCTGCTATCTTCAATATGTTCCAAGTTATGGTACATTGAAAATTGCCCAATTTTTTGGATTTTCAGCAAAAAATCGCTAAGTCTCAAAAACCACTCTATACCTTTCTTCCTAATTACTTCACAGATGAGTGTTCGACAGGTGAGTTGAAGAAGACTTAATTTCCTTTGATTCCGAAAAAAAAACAATGTTCTAACTATTATAGGTCATGAGTTATGACCCCTCAAAGTTGACTGTTTTTGCCTATTTTTAGGGGCAAAAAAAGAAGCTTCAATTTTTTCCAAATCAATCGTTCCAGGTTAAGTTTACGTCAATGTGGATAGGAGGCGAAATAAAGTGAACAAAAATGTGCGTACATCTAAAAAAGGAAAAGTCTTCTAGCTCTATTAGTTTAGGAATTGCAAGGTTAAAAAAATTCCCTTTTTTGGGCATTTTTTATCAAAACCGGTTTTTAAAGAATATCTCGTTTTTCGCGAGTCTCACAACAAAAATCATGGGAAATAAATAAAAGTGGAGTCGATTCTTCGTAAGTTGCAAAAACAGAAAGTGTCCTAGCCCCAATAGGTCACGAGATATGACCTTGCAAACTGCACTTTTTCTGCGCATAGACGTACCTGAGTGTACCGTAAAGTAGAAGTATGGCCCCATTTTGAAGTTTGTGTCCCAAGTACGCGCGTAACATTTATTCCAGATGCATAATACATCTTTTGCCGTCAATAAACAAATAATTTTTCATATAACAAAATCTTGCTGTCACCACTTTTGATTACTTTTTGGCCATTTTTTTGTACTTTTGTGGCAAAAAAGTAATTGTAATTGGTGCGAAATGTGTAATATAATTTTTTATCAATGAATAAATTATTTTTATTAATTTTTGAATGATTGTTCATAACAAAATCTCGTTATAACCGCTTCCGAGTATTTTTTTAGTACTTTTGTGCATAATACTCAAAAACTACTCAAAAGTGTTTAACACAAGATTTTGTTATAAACAATTAATAATGAAATTATTAATTTATTAATTAAAATATATGTATCACATTTCCAGACAATTATGATTATTTTCTTGGCACAAAAGTACTAAAAAACACTCGGAACTTGGAAGCGGCAATAATAATATTTGTTATGAACAATTATTCATAAATTAATAAAAATAATTCATTCATTTTTTAAAAAATACATTACACGTTTCGCATCAATTACAATTACTTTTTCGCCGCAAAAGAACAACAAAATGATCAAAAAGTAATCAGAAGTGGTGACAGCAAGATTTTGTTATAAACAATTATTTATTTATTAAAGAAACAAGACGCATTATGCATCTGGAATGAGTTTCACGCACTTACTTGCGACATAAACTTCGAAATGTGGCCGTACTTCTACTTTACAGTACACTCAGGTGCCTCAATGCAGAAAAAGTGCACTTTGCAAGGTCATATCTCGTGACCTATTAGGGCTAGGACACTTTCTTTTTTTCAACTTACGCTAAATTGACTCTACTTTTATTCTTTTCGTACAAATTTCGTCGTGGGACTTACGGGAAACGAGGGATTTCCAAAAAACAAAACCTCTCCGTTTTTGGTCGAAAATGACCAAAAGAACGGAATTTTTGAAACCACACAATTTATAAACTAATAGGGCTAGAAGACTTTTTTTTTTGATGTACGCAGATTTTTGTTTGCTCTATTTCATATCCAAGCATCATTAACGTAAACTTACTTTGAAACGATTTATTTCAGAAAAATTGAGACTTTTTTGTTTGCCCCTAAAAAAAGGCAAAACTAGTCAACTTTGAGGGGTCATATACTCATGACCCATTATAGTTCGAACATTGTTTTTTTTTTTTTTTTTTTGGAATCACTGTGAATTGAGTCTTCTTTAACTCACTTGTGAAACACCGACCTGTAAAGTAATTAAGAAGAAAGGTATAGAGTGGTTTTTGAGACTTAGCGATTTTTCGCTAAAAATCCAAAAAATTGGGCAATTTTCAATGTACTATAACTTGGAACCTATTGAAGATAGCGGATTATTTTTTTAACAAAATATTCTCATAATTTAGTTTTCTTCCCTTACCCTGTTGGACATTTTGCTCTACAATGCAAGTAGAATTACCCGTACACGTAAACGCAAAATTTGGAAATGTTTCCAAAAAAAAAAAAAACCGGGTTTCCTCTCCTAATCGAGGACACTTTTTTGATATGTCAAAGAGGACCCCTTAATGAAGCGTTCTCAAAAAAAAATTAGGAAAAGGAAATTTCTGGGAGCAAAAGTACCAGATGCCTGGACTATATGTTCTTATGGTTCTTACAAGTTCCACTTCAAACTTTGCTTTATCAAGCAAGTGTTCTATTTGTGTCGAACTTGCAATTTTCGGTTAAAGGAAATGATTAATTCGATTATTAGAATTGAATCCTTCATATCAAATAATCATCACTTCAACCAAATAATCATTTCGTTGAATGAAATACTTGTAAATTGGATTTGGATGAATATTCCTTTGACATTCATGTTATCGCTTTGGTCTTGACACACAACGGACCCAAGTTCGTTTCCTGTTAGAGGTATATTTTTCATCGAATGTATCTGTTTTAGGTTCATCGAGCTTCCATATTATATCAATCGTTTAGAATAAATATGCAAAATAAGTTTTAATTAATAACAAGATCAATTATAATTTAGGCTGAACAAATTCAGTTGTTCATTTAGGAAAATATGTACTACTCTTGAAGTGCAATATACTTTATTAAACACTCGCATTTTTTGACCCGACGAAATATTTATTTGGATCAGTAGTATATTTTTAAACTCTAAATTTTCGAAAATTTGATATAGAGAAATAGTGTTTTGAGCATTGAAAACATTTGCTTGAATTTGACATTTTTAGCTTTATCTCGAATTAACATTTCTTTCGTCCAAAAAAGTATTACCCGACGTCAGATAGTTCCTCCTTTTGTATCAAATAATGTTAACTTGATCCTATTGAAATTTCTTTTACTGAAATAAAAAAATTTCTATTCAAAGTGCATATATCCATTTGTTTCCAATAAATTAATGTTTGCACGCATTTAGGAGTCCCATTTACTCAAGCCAAGTAAACTTTACTTGTTACATGTATTTTTTTCAGTATATATATTCATCAGCTTGCCTCATTTTTTACAATTATCAACTATGAGGATAATTGACTATTTTCCAAACGCGTAATAATCAATTGAGCATGTATTTTGTGCAATGCGTATAAATTGAACGATGTTTGGATAGTCTTAAATATCAACTGCAGAATAATAAATTAAAGTATCGCGCTGTGGTTAAGCTTGAATGTTTGGAAGAATATAATTGGATTTTGCAACCCTTTGAACTTTTAAACTGTTGAAAATTCCAGTACTTCGAAACCAAACCCTATTTTCCACTGAAATGAGAGAATAATTCACAATAAATCTAAAAAAACATAGGTAAAAATACAGTAGTATTTTATTGACTTAAAAAGATGTACCTGATTTGAGAAATTCAAGTTTCTTCATTCAAATTCATTCACTTAATACAAGACAATACTGAAAGAAATATCGATTATTGAAAAAAAAATTTCCGAGCTTCTGTCTTTGCTCTATTTGATTAAGACATTAGGGAAGTGATGAGAGTGACTTTTTTTGAACCCTCGGCTTCTATTCTATTCTAGTTTTCTCGAATTTTTACATTCTCATTCTGAATGAGAAGGTATTAGTTTTATGCGAAAATTGACTTTCGCGGATTTAATGAAATCTCCACGTTTTGAGACACCCTGAGTCTAAAAAACTATTCTTACGAAGGTGTTTGTCTGTCTGTAGTCTGTGGTCTATTATCTGTAGACTCGATAACTTTGAAAGAATAATCATATTGACCACTTAGGGCCTGTCTACGCGGTAATGAACAGTAAAAGAAGAGCTGGCTGCACTAAATTTTAGGTCTACAACTTTTACATCGACAATGTCGTAAAATTGTGCGTATTGGCTGAGATAAAATTGAACCTTGACTAAAAATTCTGGGTCAAATAAAAAAAACTGATATGCCAAAAACGCGCGCCAGGGGTGCGCGTGATTCGGACCTCGCGCTACTCGCTCAGTTCAAAGAGTTACTGAATCCAATTATTTCTCTTCCAAACATTCAAGTTAACCCTATGTTAAACCACAGCGCGATATTTTAATTCATTATTCTGTAGGTAATATTTAGGACTATCCAAACATAGTTCAATTTATAGGCATTGTACAAAATACATGCTGAATTGATTATTACGGGTTTGAAAAATAGTCCATTATCCTCATGGTTGATATTTGTATAAAATGATGCGAGTTGATGAATATATACACTGAAAAAATACATATACCAAGTAAAGTTTACTTGCCTCAAGTAAATGGAAGTCCTGAATGCGTGCAAACATTTATTTATTGGAGGCAACTGAATATATGCACTTTGAATAAAATTTTTTTTATTTCAGTCAAATAAATTTCAATAGGATCAAGTTTACACTATTAGACCGGGAGATGGTGACAGATGACATTCTCCCATTCTACCCCGCATGCCTTTTAAAGGGTTGATAGTTAACCCTAAGATATGAAGGACAGAAAGGTTCTTAGCCGATGCACGCTTTCACGTCATTAGGAAAATAGCTTTTCTTTTTGTGAACGATTTCAGAGGTTTTCCGTGATATTATATTGCATACCCTCGTGACATAGGGTAGTACAAACAAATTGAAGCTCTAATAATTGGTGGCATAAAATCTGCAGCCTACGAAAGGGCGCAAAGGGCTAAATAAAAATGAATAAAATAAAAGGGCATTTCCGTGTTTTCGAATTGCATTCCGATGTAAATAATTGAAGTTTTCATCATGAGAACACTCTGCGAAAATTGGCATGCACCCCTCGCATGCTCAATGGTTAACAATGTTGGGAAAACTCTGTCAAAATTTATTACAACTTTTCCGTGATTTCAAACTAGCTTTAATAAAAATAAATATTAATTTTATAACGAAATAATTATCTAATGCAAATGGCATGCAAATACAAATATTTCAATTAAAATGATTGAAAATTCCCGGGCTCTGTAATACGAAACGGCGGACGTAGGAACATCTCGAGGGTGCCCTTTATCCCACTTCTATTTTTTCATTACAGTGTAAATTAGGGATGTTCGATTTAAAAAAAAAAAAAAACCGATTTTCAAATAGATTCTGAATCGGTTCGTGAAGAATCGATTCTCTGAAAAATCGAATGGCGAGTACTCGGGTGAAAAAATCGATTCTCTTCTTCAGAGAATCGATTTTTTGAAGGATCGAATTGGAATCGAATATCCTTATTGTAAATGTGGATACGCAGTTGAAAACATGTAACCACGTAGCTTTTTTTCATTACATTTGGTATTGGTTTGGTATTGTTTTTTAAAATTCTTCTAAGATGATGTTCTATGTATTCTTTCTCAAAACTTAATTTGTAAATTTCCCATAAATATACGGTTGAGGGTTAAAAAATTGTAGGGTGCATTTTTCTAACTGCTGAAAATATTTCACAACAGAATTAAACTATTAATTGAAACTAATTTTTGTTGAACTTTGTAAATTGAAGGATTAAGAAAACGTAAAATGCATTATTTTTAATTAACTATAAATCCCTTGGACCGAAATTCTGGTCTCAGCAATGAGCAAACCTGCGATTTTGGTTCAATAGACTTACTCTCCGGTCCAATGGACGACTTTCTGGTTTATTGGGTCAAGATTTCAGTCCAATGGACCCGAATATCGGTCCAAGGCATTTAGAGTGTTTAATGTAAAATAAACTGAAAATTTTTTTAAAATGTATTACCTATCAGTTTTCAAAAAAAAATCACTCTTTGGTGGAATTTTTTTCATTGGTATATCGTATTTTGATACGGGCATCACAGTTCCTATGGCAGTTTGATTGTATTTATAAAAGCATAATCAATAATCATTGATTTGAATAGTATAAAAAAATTTTTATCTCAAAAATTGACACGTTTCTCTCTCAAATTTTGTATACGTTTCATTACAGTTTCAAATTATTACTTCCCTGGTAAAAATGTTCTATTGGAAGTTGTTATTGTTGATGAAACTTTAATGGAATCCGAATGTTTTTTAATGGAATGATTATTTTCCAATAAATCCGTCGATTAAAATTGAATCACTTTTAATAAAATTCATTCTTGATCCCAATGAATATAAAAAATTAGGATTAACTTGAATCCTATTGACTCAATTTTGATACCATTTCGAATAGTGATCGACCAATCACCTTCTAATAAATATTTTTAAATATATTTCAATACTTTCTGGTATAATTTATCGATGAATTGTTTTTAATCAGATATAATAGCAGTCATATTTAACGTCAGTGTAACCGCTTAAGGTTGATCAAATTCAATCGCTTTTATCGGCAATTCCAATGAAAATTGATCGAATTTTATTTGTTTGTACTTACATTTACATTTTTTCAGATTATATTTTTCAAATATGTCTGTAAATGACGAGACGCCATCATATAAAAGAGATGAGAAAAGATGTCTCTTTGGGTTGTTCGGTTACATGCCTTAATAGATCTTTTACCACAGCGACCTTTAAGCATCTTGTCAGAAAATTTTGGAGCCTAAAAAAAAGCATAATCCAAAATATAGTGATGTCAGACTGCCTCAGGAATTGAATGATACCATTGGATATCATTCTAGATGCAGAAATAACTCTAACGCTCCGAATGTTGACATAGATAACTTTGCTGAGAATATGGACAATGAGCATCTCTGCTGATAATATTGATGCGGAAGGCAATGATGCCGATAGTTGGTTAGGTATGGATGACACAACCCATAAAACACATGTTGAAAGATGTTTTGAAGAAAGTGAGGGTCGTTCGACAAAGTTAGCAGTATTGAAAGAGTAGAAACAGTAATGAATTACTTGGATAATAAAATTAAGATACTGTACCACAAATCGTGTTTTTTTTGGATTGCCGAAACTGTTTTATTACCATCACTGTTTTTTTAATGTTTTATGTCATATATAAGTTTTCGAAATGTATAAAAGTGTACAAAAATATGGCATGCAGCATGCATGACATTTTTAATTTCAACTTTTAATAATATTTACTGAATCAATACAAAAAAAAACATGCAAGAAAAAATTACGAAAATATTCTTATTTTTATTTCAGTTGAAAAAATTATGTTTCTTTCATTTTTTTGCAATTTTTTTATTAGGAATGGTGCGACATGCATGCCAATTTGGCTATCAACTTATAATACTATTGTTGAATGACATATTAAACGGCTTGCAAAACAAAGTCACGGCAATTCGAACAGTATTATTTGCAACTTTCATTATGCATGCCACTATTCTGTAAAATCCTGGCGTGCATGCCAAAGTTATAAATGTCAATAGAATATATAAAATAACAATTCCTCCAAATAGCATGCAGTTTGGAATCACGGAAAAAAGTACTAAATTTTGACAGAGCTTTCCCAATATTGTTCACCATTGAGCATGCGAGGGTGCATGCCAATTTTCGCAGAGTGTTCTCATGATGAAAGTTCAATTATTTACATCGGCATGCAATTCAAAAACACGGAAATGCCCTTTTATTTTATTAATTTTTATTTAGCCCTTTGAGCCCTTTCGGACGCTGAGGATTGCATGCCACCAATTATTATAGCTTCAATTTGACTGCACTACCCTGTGTCACGAGGGCATGCAATATAATATCATGGAAAACCTCTGAAATTCTTCACAAAAAGAAAAGCTATTTTCCTTATGACGTGGAAGCGTGCATCGGCTAAGAACCTTTCTGTCCTTCATATCTTAGGGTAAACTATCAACCCTTTAAAAGGCATGCGGGGTAAAATGGGAGAACGTCATCTGTCACCATCTCCCAGTCTATATTTGATCCAAAGGACAAGCTATTTGTCATTGGGTAATATTTCTTTGGATAAAGAAATGTTAATTCGAGATAAAACTAAAAATGTCAAATTCAAGCAAATGTTTTAAATGCTTAAAACCCTATTTCTCTACATCAAATTTTCGAAAATTTAGAGTAGAAAAATATACTACTGATTCAAATAAATATTTGCTTGGGCCAAAAAATGCGAGTGTTTAATAAAGTATATTGCACTTCAAGAGTAATTCATACTTTCCTAAATGAACAACTGAATTTGTTTAGCCTAAATTATAATTGATCTTGTTATCAATTAAAACTTATTTTGCATATTCAATGTGAACGATTGATATAATATGGAAGCTTGATGAACCTACAACATATATATCCGATGAAAAATATACCTCTAGCAGGAAACGAACTTGGGTCCGTTGTGTGTCAAGACCACAGCGATAACCACGATGTTACTGGAACATGCAAGCTCTTAGCCTTAAAGCTGTATCTAACGCTCAACCATAAATCTCAAAGGAATATTCATCCAAATCCAATTTACAAGTATTTAATTCAACGAAATGATTATTTGGTTGAAGTATCTAATGATTATTTAATATCATGAATTCAATTCTACTAATCGAAAGAATCATTTCCTTCAACAGAATAAATAAATATTGATGTGAAGACAATATTCCATTCATCCAAAGAAATGCTTGATTGGTATTAAAGCATTAACTTTTGTTTCAGAAAAATATATTCCGGACCTAATTACTGTTCTTTCGAATTAAATAATTATTTCATTCGTGTTAATAAACCTTAATACGTGATTCAAGGAAAATCATTTGATTCAAATGCATCCTGGTCAATACAAAGAATCGAACTAATTGGAACAAGAAAATATTTTTTTGAAGGAGAAATCAGATTTCAAGAAATCTAGACCTCTTAAATCAAATAAATCATTTCCTTGATCGGAGAAAATATTAAGGGGTTACATGGGTTTTGAAGGCTCGAAAAAAGTGTATTTTTACCAATTTTTTTTAAATATATCAAATGAAATATTTTATTTAAACAATTCAGCATATCAAAGATACATATTTAATTAGTATTTTGTGAAATTTTTATTCAAAAATACTGAACATTCAGCCCTTTAGAGTTTATTCCCCTTGACCTCTAAAAAAAAAGTGATCTCCGCGTGGCCATGATAACTAACGACTGGTTTATTCAAAACCAAAGAACCAAATTTTTTCAGTTATTTCATGTATAAAACTCGTGCTTGGACGAAGGAAAAAACATAAAAATTAAATTTGGATTTTTGGCGGAGCTGCGAACAAAAAATCCCATGTTTTGGTCAAATTTTTGCCATTGAGCGCTTCGTAAAATAAGTTGTAATAAAAATTTTGGGAAATCCTTTATTCAAGCACGAGACAATGCTATTTATAAGAAGTGTACCAAAGTTGAAGAAGATCGGTTCATAACTTTCCGAGAAATCGTGGCCACCGACTTCAAAGTTGAGCTTTGAGAAAAACGCGATTAAAGATTTACGTTGGAAAAACATGCAGAATTTTATTTATTTATTTTTTCGTCCTATTAAATTGTACAAAATGTTAAAAATATCTTTCTTATGCTAAATTATTTTAATAAAATATTCCATTTGATATATAAAAAAAATAGGTAAAAATACACTTTTTTTTAGCCTCCCAACTGCGACGCGCCAAACTGTCGTAACCTGATGGGCGGAACTTCCAAAGGGTCTATCTCTTAGAAATTTGCATGGATCAATTTCAAATCTTGGGAGAATATTTTAACATATTATACTATTGAATAAGACGAAGAAAAAAAAATCGATTTTTTGAAATTTTCAAACCCATGTAACCCCTCAATTCAAATATTTTCTTGATCTCAAGAAATAGGATATAAGTAAAAGCATGTACTTGATCAAACATTTTTTCCAGTGTAGGAAAAACATCAAAGGTGTACATCGCAGAGTACTTGACAGTTGAAAACACACAACTGGGCTCATTTCGCTCGAAGACTGTAACTGTCAAAATATTCGAATCAAATGCCTACGATCGCGGGATCGACGCTTCGTGTGTAACTTTTTTCCGGCTATTGCCGGCGCTCAGCCGAAGCCGAAGTCAGATTGTGTGCGTGCAGTGTACCTACTTACAACCCGCGCCGCACACTTGTACACTCTTGAAGGTCCACAATCATTAATTTATCGAAGTGGTTTTCGACATGCAGTATTCTGCACCACCAAACGAGACGTGGATACAAAAATCAATATCTGATATATATCAATAATATGGACCTATTCTGAACAAGTGGCCGTAAGGGTCACCACTTTACTGATAGTTGCCATTTCTAATGGATTGCTACTCTCTATTTCTCTTTGTTAAAAACAAAAAACTGAGAGAAAGTCAACCCCCAAATTCAATAAGTTTTAGAAATATGACTCGTCGTAAGTTGGCCATTTTTTCAGAAATTGATCAACGTCAGGTGTACAAATGTACACAGGTTCATTGATGCATACAAAAGAATAAACAAGCAGCGCCGGATTAACATTTTACGGGGCCTGGGGCTAAACCTCGAAGGGCCCCTCTTAAGGGCAGAGAAAATCCCAATTTTCGAGAAAGCAGGAAAATGAATCAAAATTATTTTTAAATTACAAAATTTTTATTTTTTTCCTATATCTTACAATTATGGACATAATGAATCTTCACTGTAATTTATCATTGCTTGATACTATTGTAAAAATATGGACAACAAAACAAGTTTTTACAAACTTTTCTAAAAATTATCAACTCTTTCTGAGATTTCATAGAACTTGCTGTAACGTTCGTGAACATGTTTCATTTTTTCTGGTCTCAGGGGCCCCTCGGTCCCCTGGGGCCTGGGGCACTAGCCCGACCGTGCCCTCTGGTTAATCCAGCGCTGTAAACAAGCCACAAATCTCCCATTGTTTGATGATATTTGACTAGTTTTGCCGGCTAGAAGTATCAAGGAAAGTTCAAATTTGAAAAAACTTCTAATAAGACATTTGTTTTCTACCATTCAGAAAAGATTCTGAGAAATTTGTAGACTGAGTTTGCGGTAGGCTTCGGAGTCCCTCATAGGAGGCTCTGAAGCCCCCACGTGGGGGCTCTCGAGATCCTAGTAAGATGCTCTGGAGGCCCTCGTAGGATTCTTTAGAGGGCCTCGTAGAAGGTTCCGCAGCTGTAGTGGGAGGTTCTGGCACTTCTCACAGGATCCTCTTGAAGCCCCAACGGAATGCTCTAGAGGCCTTACGGAAGACATTAGAAGCTATTGTAGGTAGAAGGCCATGTGGAAGTCTCTTCAAGCCCTCGAAAAAGTATGAGGCTGGAGGCTCTTGTAGAAGTCTTTGGAGGGAGCCGTAGAAGGCTCTGGAGAGCCTCATGAGAGGCTCTCAAATGAAGCCCTCTAGATTCCTACATTGAAGGTTCTAGAGACTCTAGTGCAGAGGTGTCCAACGCGTGAGCAACGATGTAAATAACTGTCATTCGTCAATCCCCTCTCTTACCACCTTGAATGCGTTCATGCGGTGAGCGCGGTGTAGAAAGGGGAAACGAGAAGAGAATTCTCGAAGAAGCGCCAGCCTTGCCTTGGACACCTCTGCTCTAGTGATAGGGTTAGAGGCCCTCGTAGCAGTCTCTGAAGGCCTTTGTTGGAGTCCCTTAAGGCCTTGTAGCAGGTTCTGGAGGGACTCATGGGAGTCTCTGAAGGTTCACGTAGGTATAGCTTTGGAGGCCTTTTTGGATGCTCTGACGGGAATAAAGGAAGGCCTTAGAGCTCCTCGCAAAAGGATCTGAAGGGACTCGTGGGAGTCTCTGGAGGCTCACGTAGGAGGCTCCGGAGGGTCTTCTTCTCTGGATGTACTTCTACTTGCATGATAAACAACATCATATTTCTTTCCTAAAAGAATCTTATAAATTTGGTATATTTTGATTATTAGGTTTGGATAGATGCAGTTACACAAATATTTTTTTCCTACGCTCTCGGACTAGGAGCCCTCGTAGCTTTGGGGAGTTACAACAAATTCAACAACAATGTGTACAAGTGAGCTAAAATGTAGTGATCTACCGATTTTTATTCTGATTGCTATTCGTTATTTAAATGATTATGCCAGTAGACGGGAAAAATTTGTTTTGTGGAAAGTATTGAAATAGTTATGGAGTCTAAATGCAAACGAGTCTTGTAATTTCCGAAAATAGTCTAGAGAATTGAGTTTTGAATTTGGTGTAAATGATTTTAGTGAATAACCATGTTCTGCGCAAAAGGAGATACAAGAAAATCGGGAATTCAATATAAGTTCGGTTCGAAAGGGTATTTATGAATTCCTAAAATATAGTACCCTTTCATTATACGATAAGTGTGGGAAAATCTATTTGCGTAGTTAAGAGTGCGCGATGACGATGTTTGTGGCATGAGATCATAGAAGGCATATTTTTCCATTAGTTCATTATATTTATTTCTGTAAATTATTCCAACTTTCTCTTTCATCCCGGGAGTGCTAATTTTTCTGACGTTATCAATATAATTTTTGTTTATATCAAAAAGAAAAAATTCATTATGCAAATAAAATTAATGCAATGCAATGTCTTCTGTTTGTTTATTGAATTCGAAGATTCAAATTTTTTACAATGGAAAAAGAAGGTAATATTGGTAAAAAATAAAGGCGACTTTTTTATATGTTCAGTTTTTACTAGAGAAAAATCATCGAAAATGAGCAGTTAAAAAATACTGCAAATCTCATGTCGGCTACGCAGAACGACCTTTTTTTATTTGCTTTCAAACCTCCCGTATTATCCTAAACTGTCTTGCGAACTATAATCACTACCTCTTCGCGTTTCTCTATAGACTGTCTTAGACATCTTGATGCATCCATTTTTCTGTTTATCCAAATAACATTTAGATTTCGCTTGTCCAATAAGACTTCCAGACTGAGTTGTATACTTTCTAAAGGACCAATTTTCCGTCGTGCATGCCTATTTACGATAATAATGATAGAATTTTTTTTATGTACATAATCAAAATTTTGTTAACAGAGATGCATTGATTGTTTGCTGTGTGAATTCCGGAACGAGTATGCTGAGTGGTGTTGTAATTTTCTCCGTGGTTGGGTTCATGGCTCACGAACAACAAAAACCTATAGCAGACGTTGCAGCTTCTGGTAAATATGCGTTCTTAAATGTTACTCATGATAACTTATACGCATAGCTACAACTTACGCAAGTTTATTGAGAAAATGTTTTCATTTAAGTTTTTTGCATCCATAATACTCATAATAATGTTAAGCTATGGGAGGGGGGGGGGGGCACTTTCAATCAGATCTACGTAGTCTTTATTAAAAATTCATTAAATAATTGACCGAATTCATTTCCAGTCGGGCAGGCTGTGTAAGCTCAAGTCACGGAATCGTTCGAAAAAAAAAGATGTTGTTTTTCAAAGGATTTTAGACGACACGTATTTTACCGATTTGATAGAAAATTTTTTTTGACAAACTTAGGAGCGTTTGAACTTTTGATGCTCATGGTGTCGTTCATCGGAAATTTACCGAAAAAAATTTTCGAAGTCTCCTAGTATTTGAAAAAATGCAGATATTTGGCATTTCTTTTTGAATTCCTGTAGATCTTATTATTTTATTACAGATTCTATGAGGAAATTGCGAAAACTTCGGAAATCGACAAAATGGCGATGGTTTTTTTGAAAATATTCAAACTCAATTTTCCCAAAAACCCCAGCGTTTTTTTTTCTGTTGATTTTTTTTCGGATTGGTACGAATACAGACAATATATACCATATGAGTTTAACTTGTGCCCGCGTCTTGGAAAGGAGGAATAATTTTTTTTCCTCCGAAAGAATAAATTTTCACGATTTCTGCAGAAACAAGCAGAGATGTGAAAAAGGTTCAAGATCCAAAATTATTGCTTTATAAAAGTTCTACAAAAAAGTTTATTAGCGATTTTTTCTATCTTGCGTCGTTATTTGAATATTCGCTGAAATGCACATAAACGCAATTTCCCACTGACATAAATGATCATAGGGTTTAAATCAACAGAAGAAACCAATTTTTTTAAACAATGTTTCATTAAAAATGTAAACAGTTGAAGAAAATATTCAATATTTACTTTTGTTGTTCACCTGATTTATTTCAGCGAATATTTTAATAACGACGCAAGATAGAAAAAATCGTTAAAAGACTTTTTTGTAGAACTTTTTTAGAAGAATAACTTTGATTATTGAACCTTTTTCACATCTCTTCTTGTTTCTGCAGATATCGTGAATTTTATTCTTCTAGAGGAAAAAAAATTCTTTCTCATTTCCAAGACGCGGGCACAAGGTAAACTCATATGGAATATATTGTTTTTATTCGTACTAACTTGAAAAAAAATCAACAGAAAAAAAACGCTGGGGTTTTTGAGAAAATTGAGTTTGAAAATTTTCAAAAAA
>WSXT02007027.1:0-14828 GCA_011762715.2 Neuroterus valhalla | reverse complement strand
GACAGAGTTAAAAAACATATTTGAGAAATGGGATATGTTCTTCGATAATGTGAGCCTCACATTAGAAATTACGGACACCAAAATCACATTTCATTAATAATTTATAGGACATTTCGTTCAAAGCCCGCCACCATGGCCGACTCTCCCCTACAATGTTTTTATGGAGGCGCAGTTGAGGTAATCCCGAAAACACAATTGTCGATGAATAAATTATTACAATATATCAATTTTTAGAGAAAGGATGTACGAAATCAAGACAAAAAACTGCTACTATATATCATTTTTAGTTTCTTTGCAATCCATCCTCAAAAATACGCTCGAAAATCGAACGCGTAACTAGACGACCCCCTTATCAAATCATAAGATATCTTTTTGATGCATGAAAAGAAAGCGGTCATTCCTCGTATTTTTCGGTAAAACTCTCAATAGTCTAGGTTGAGTCAAATAAATTCCTGGTTTCTTAAATAAACTCCCGGTTATTCCCCGGTTTTCTCCCGGTTTCCCGGTCAAGTCGCCACCCTGCATATGTATGAGGATAGAATCTTCGAAAAAGGTACGACAATTTTCGTTCGAATGGTGAAAATGAACAACATTTCTTTTGTGGTAGAGAATTTTTCTACTCTCATTAAAAAGTAAATTTTTATTTGCAAAAAGCGGATTTCTTACCTTCTTTTCCAAAGAATTACAGCAAGTTCCATATTATCACAATAGTACAAATGAATTCTACGTACCTGGAACAAAAATTCAAATTCAAATGAATTAACAAACAAACAAATTATATGATAATGAATACTCGAGAGCGATGTAACTCCTAGAGACCACAAAATAATAATCAATGTGTCCACTCCACCGAATTTCAGTGACCCCAGACATGACCTATAAGTTGGATTTGTCAGATTAAATATTACAAAATAAACAATCTTAAGTTTGAGGCCTACTGAAGTAGATTTTAGGATTAGGCATTCATATTCAGATTAACTAGAGCCGAAATTCATTATGCATTCAAATTGCATGTACGTGAGACATGAAATTCTTTTCATTACAAGCATCGAATTCATTAGAAGTAAAATTCAATGCTTCAAGTGAATTTCAAAGTGGAGATTCACTCGATATAGACTTTGAGACTTTGGAGACTTATTCCCAGTTCAGCAGTAGGAGAAACTTAGAAAAATGCTGTATTTATAGGCAGCCCACGTCTTTGGCCTCTCTCGGGAGGCACCTTATGAAACTATAGCACCCGGAATTCCTCCTTTAGAATTTAGCGGGTGCGATAAAAGGGACACCAATAAATGCGAGCGAGGATGAGGACGCACGACCGGAATCTTTGACGGAACTCACCATATCCCATTCTCCTGTTTGTCTTAGTGGTCCTAACCATAACCCTAAAATGGACTGTATTTCTCCATAAACCACTAAGTTAAAAAACAAACTTCAACATTCTTCAATAAAATGACGATTATTTTATTTCAAATTGCCATGAACTTAGTTACCCTAAAGAAGATACAAGTTTCCAAACAGAGGGTATCAAACCATACCAGCCTAACTCACAAAATCGAAATTGTTCGGGAGATACAGAAACATTCTCAAAAATCTGATCATGAACTCTGAATAGAAAAGAAGAAGCTGTCAAAGTTAGGGTTCAATGAGAACTGTACTTAACTCCAACGATTTGAATGTTGTATTTTTTGCGGTTTTGTAGCTCTGCGCTGAAGAAATATTTTTTATGTTCATGTGATCCTTAACAAAAAACGAATGGATTCCTCAGAAATGATGATTACACTCTAAATCCCTTGGACTGATATTCCGGTCCATTGGACTGGACTCGCGGTCCAAGCCGAGGTAAAAAAAAATCTGGTCCAATTGGACCGGAATTCTCGTACTCTTCTTGGTCCAAGCTTGGACCTTTTTCTGGTCCGTTGCACCAGAAAATCGTCCACTGGTCCGGAAAGTCACTCTATTGGACCAGAATCGCAGGTTTGGTCATTGCTTGGACCAGAATTTCGGTCCATGGGATTTAGAGTGTATTATTATTGGAGTGGCGATCCGGTGGACGATTTGAAATTCCCGGGCGTTTCCCAATTTTTCACGGTCAAGTTTTTCAATTTTCCCGGTCAGCTAGAAGCAGCGTATTTATATTTTTCGCAAAACCCCAACCTTTTTTTCATCCATGGCGTTCATTCTCAACATCCTTCCACACAACAGATCGAACATTGCAAAATGAATCAATTTTGAGAAGAATATTCAAATTTTCAACAAGAAATTTTTTTTTTCACAAAAATTGGAATAGTTAAATTCACAAGTAAGAATAATCAATTCAAGGTAAAAAGAAACGAATTTCCAACAAAATAGTTCATTTTTCATCCAAGAAGATGAATTTTCAAAAAGAAAGATCAACTTTTAACTGGAACACTTTAATTTTCAACCTTGCAGGTGAATATCCAAAAATGAAGAATAATTTTCAAGTTGAAGGAATAATTTTTCAAGAAAAAATACCATGTTTCAACAAAATGGTTGAATTTGGAACTCAAAGAATAATTATTTTTACCCACAAATCGAACACTAAAAATTTTAGTTTAAAAAATCAATTTCGAACCAAACATAAGAGCTTTATGCTAGAACAAAGAATCTTCAACTGAAGTAGTTGAGTTTTTAACAGATAAATTAACTTTGGCTGAAAAAGATATATTGTAAACGGACACTTGAGTACTCAAAATTCAAGACGAATTTTGAACGAAAAGAATGAACATTTTACTAGAATAGTTCAATTTTAGACAAAAAATTAACTTTCAACCGAAAAATACATTTTTTCAAAAAAATGGTTGAGATTTGAACTATGAAAATAGAAATTTTCAAAACAAAATAGAATAGTGCCATTCTTGGCCTAAAAATTAATTTTAAGCCAAACATAAGAGTGTTCAACTGGGTGAATGTTCGACTTGAATGAAAAATGTTTAACTTTTCAACTTGAATTGTTGACAGTAAAAAAGGATTTTTGAAGAAGAATAATACTTCCAAAGGAACAGATAATTTTCTACGAAAAAATCGTGTATTCAACTTAATATGGTAGGTTTGAACGAAGTAATTGAATGTTCAATTCAAAGAGACCGATTTTCACTGAATTGACGAATTCTGAACTAGAAAAGATCAATTCTTTACTAAAAATGAAACAGTCAAATTTTCAGTTGAAGAAATTGATTTCAATAAATTTTGTAAAAAAAGCAAATACTTGAATTTTCACCAAAAAAAAAAAAAAAAAAGAATTAATTTTTGACAAAGTTGGTACAATTTCAAACAGAGGTGAATTTTAATTCGAAATAATGCGACTTTAACCGAACAATTTGATTTCCAAGAAACAAGTTTTAATTTTGAACAAACAGTTGCTTTTTGTACTAAAAAAGGATGGATTTGCAATGAATAATGCACAATTTTCACAATTTTCAGAAAAACAATATTTGAATATTCAATTATTTAAATATTGATGAGACCAGTAGACAGAAAAAATAACATCATAATAATAATGAACAAGTTTTCTATCACCATTCAAAACTATTTGTTCTTCGGAATACTACTTTTACTCAAAAGACTGCTTGAAGTACTTTCTTTATTTTAAATTGAGAAGAGGGGACTTCAAAATTGAGACAAATTTTCAATTGGAGGAACGATTTTTGAAAATTCCTTCCTTCTAAATCCGAATGATAATTAGTTTTGAAAAGTACACGTTCCATGTGAAAAATTCCCTATTTCAAGTGAAATTATACTTCTTCACTGAAACTCCCTATCCTGAAATAAAAACTATGATTATTTTCTAAAATTCCTTGTCCCAAGTCAGATGGATGAGGAAAAGCAAATAAAACATACATAGATACATTTTTTTGAAAAAAATGTAGATAATAATTATTTCTGTATGCTCAGCTATTTTGAAAAAAAATTCAAAAAGTTGGAGCATTTTGATAATTTTTTAAAACATTTTTTTCAAGACTCAAAAATTGTAAGTATCTACGGCTTTCTGTAGTAAGTAATAAGTGGATCAATTTTTCCTAATGGTTTTTTTTATGGGAACAAGAGTGTCAGACTTATGGAAAATATGTTTAGTTTTAGAAGCCCTACAGGATAATATCAACAACTTCTTTAATTTTTTTAAAAAAATCAAAAATTCAAATTTCGATTGCACAAAAAATAATGATGAATAGAAAGTTCCACTTTTTGGTCTAACTATGGAGGTACGGGAAAATATAAATGAACCGAAATCGTGCAACAAAAAAGATCTACAAATTTGATAATATTTACTTTTTGATAAGGTAAGTGGTTTTTGCTTCGTTCATAAAAAACCATATCAAAAATGGAAAATTTAATTTTTGGACGATGGACACAAGCTTTGGAAAAAACAAATAGACACAAGTTTTTAACCAAAAAAAATATCTAAATCTGCTATCAATCTTTTTTTTACATTATATGTAATTTTTATTCCAATGAGGAAAAATAGCTATAAGAATGAGATTTTCGAAAGAATGACGAAAGCTAAGACAGAAGAATGATAGAGAAAAGTTGGTCACTCGAAAAAGATCTATAAATTTCTTATCATTTTTCCCATTAGACGCGTAGTTTTTGCTTCAATCATGAAAAATAAAATAAAATATTAAAAAATTAAATGCCTAGAAAAACCACACAACGCATGAAAAACATGGATCAACAAAACTTCTCCACCGTTTCGGACAAATTTTGATCGAGTGCGCAGCACGAGACACGTGATGAGATTGTGATCGTTAAATTCAGAGAAGCTTTAGCAAAAGAGAATGTAGAAACTCTATATACAAATATAGGGAAGTACAAAGACCGAGCGCGTATCGCGAGATTAATTCATAACCGAGCGCGGAGCACGAGGTGAGTTTATCATCGAGCGCGAAGTGCGAGATCCGACAGACACGCGCCCTAGGCGCGCTCAAACTCGCTAGCGAAGCGATTTTGAAAAGTCTAGGTTGAGTGAAGTAAATTTCCGGTTCTCGAATCAAAATCCAGGTCATTTTCCTGGTCAATAGAATTCCCGGTTTCCTGGTCAAGTCACCACCCTGATTAATTGATTATATTCCATTATGATAGGTCTTTTTTAAGATTCTGGCGCTGTTTTTTATTATTATTAAATTCAAAGCTGTGGAATAACGAAATAAATATATTCTCGAACATATAATCTATAACAATTTCCACGAGGTCTATTTTATTCATTTCATTTTTCATGTGCCTCGAATTTAGAGAAATTTTGAGCCAATAAAAACGGCTTTTGAATCTGAAAGATAGCGTTTAAGGGCTGTTATGGTTTAACACGCTTTAGATGCCGTATGAAGATAGAAAAAGTGGGTCGATTAAATCAACAAAAGAGTCTAATTTCCTCATGAATACTCAATCATATAGTGTTTTTTCTTTGTGTGCATCGTCTCGTGTACAACCCGCCACACGACTTCCAGTCTTATCATGTAGCTCAGGATTATCAGCGTCGACGTCTCCTCGTTTGTTGCATTCACTTTGATACAGCATCTCGTTATTTTTAATGAGAAGCCTTATGGAAAATTTACAAAAGAGCAAGAGATCTTCCTCGAGCTCCACCCTCGATTTACAGTTGCAAATTTGAACAATATAAATGAGGTCGACACCCCTTAGCACATCCTAGTAAAACCTCTCCTAAGGTAAGGTAAAAATATTTTCTTTTGAACTTCTCTTTGGAGAAACCAAAAAAATATAATTTTCAGAACAGGTTATAAAATTATCTCAAGGAGATTGCGTTAGATGCATACATGAAACTAAGAGTCTGGATGAGCAATGGATAGTGTAAAAAATATGACAAGTTTCACGAAACATCGGGTTGCCTAAAGCGAATATCTTTCCACTCAGTTACCTTTGACCCCTATGGTATCCAATTCCTGTTTTATAATGCTAAATCCCCTCTGATAGACTCGATACGAGGGTGAACCTATTATCCGCCTCGAACAGGTCTGCAAAAAATTCCTTTAGAGTTTGTAGCTAGGATGTACCCTCGTCTTAAGAAGCGAAAGAAAAAGGCTGACATAGCTCCTTACGACCGCATTTCAAGAATTTTTTTCATACCTTCAGACAAGTGGTGCTTACTCTGCAAAGATGAATCAAAAGAATGACAAGTTTTATCTCAAGATATAGAGAAAATATTTCACTATATAAATACCAAAGATTCTAGGAGTAGGAAGCTTGAATTTATATTCAGAAAATTGTAAGTAATATATAGAGGGTAAATTGTTTTTCAAATATGTTTTGTTCTATTGAAAATTGAGGGGAAATATTTAATACTCTCGTAGGTACACTTGAAACAAAATACGATCTGAATAAAGGAAAAACTCACTTGTGAATAGGAGAGTGGGCATTTCTCTACACAATCACTGGGAATGTTCAATTCAAGGTGTGCCCTTGTGCAGAAATAGCTTCATTTAATTATGCAAATCAAATCCTTGATGGGAATAGTTCCACATAAAAGGGGTAAAAAGTCTTGATTCGGAAAGTCTCAACAATGTGGAAATCACGCGAAAGCTCAATCGATTCTAGTCAGGTGTATATAAACACACATGCATAAACTCCCTGCTATTTCAACAAACAATAAACAATTTTCCGAATAGAGTTCAAGGGTCAACTTGTTCCTACGCTCGATCATTGCCTCGAATTTGGAACACATGCTTTTAAATCAACCGTGTAGAAATTATGTGGACAGACAAAGAGTATAGAACAAACTTCCATCAGAAGAATTTCGGTTTTTTAATAGAAGATACTTACAGGGTGTCTAGTGATCAAGCAATTTGAAATTCCCGGGTTTGTTCCCGGTCATATTTTTTTCTCCCGGCCAAATTATAGATGTCTTTTTGTGATTTTTGAAAGTCAACGTATTCATAGGAATAGGGATTTTAACATAATATACATAGGAAAAATGCATGGTTTAAAGAAAATAATTATTTATTTACACGTACTAAACTTATTATAGATAACAGACTGAAGCAGTGAATATAAATCTTAAGCACATATTCTAAAATCTTCATAATACGTAAAATAAATATTTCTTAATTCATGCAGCCCGAATCACAAGTAGTTGCTTAAATGCTAATAAAATCTGAAGAATAAAATATAAGTACAATATACTTATATGCGCATATATATTAGGATGGTTCAACCTTTTAAAGCGTCATGTAAATGAGACTATTAACAAGGCTAAAGCAGAAAAAAATCTTATGAAAACAAAAAAGTCTGTGAAACAATGAACAATTTTTTTCAAGTTACTGTCTGACTGAGAATACGAAAATTTGTGATTTCATTACAATTAATGGTCTGAAATGGCCTGAAACATTTTTTCCCCTGGACAATATCCCCAGGATTTCTTCTGCAATATTAAAAGAATGTTCTCCGTAATAAAAAATGTAATTATTTTCAGAGGTAGACAGCAAAAAAACTTGTAATTCGAAACAGACAAAAAAGACACATTTTCTATTACTTAAGATTCCTATAGTAGTTTCGAATATATTTTTAGCCATAATTTACCTGAAAAGGGTGACACCTAATTGATAAGGTCGATTTTGATGCAATTCTGCGTTTTTATCGGTTTCTATAAGTTTTGCTGACCGTTTTCATTCAAGTTTTACATACCTACTTTTCCGGTAGATTGAAAAATGGTTTTTTTTTTTTTTTACTTCGATACTCAAGATTTTTTCAGTCACTTGCTATAAATATTTTTCATTTTTTCACTATGGAGAATATTTTATTCTTACTCTAACAAAAGTCATATGTATATTATTGCAGGTAGAAAATGTTTAAGGACTATTTCAGACCACTTAATTTCATAAAATTACAAATTTTTGTATTCTAAGCCCGATAGACTTTAAAGATTGTTTTTTGTTTCCTAACACTTAGGGCTTATCCCTCAATCAATAATAAATGCATTCTAGGGGTGTAACTATTTTTTAGCCTTTACTTAGTATTTAATAAATCGAAATTTGAGAAAATAAATTTGAAACCTGGAGCGGCCAGTGGAACATCTAAAAAATTGCTTAAGAAAATGAAGAGAATGAAAGCAATTATGAATATTTTCTAATGAAGCTATTTCATTTTGAGGTTACAACTTTTATTTAGTACTTTTGAAGAAAAAAAAGCGTTTTCTAGACGTAATTTTTATCTAGAAAGTTTAAAATAGTATTTTCAACAATAACTGCAATTGATAAAATCAAAATAATACACCTGAGATAGTAAAGATACTTTGAATATATACAAATAGTAAAACTTTTTGACGTGAAAATATATACATAACTCTTCGATATAGAATTGAAAAACTCAACTTACCTTACACCAGGGCTGCCACAGGCTAATGTACTTTTGAAAAGTGACAAAAGTGACTAATTTGAGCTGAAAAGTGCCTAAAAGTGACCAATTTCAAACAAAAATATCTTGAGCCGTCGTAAGATGGCCGGCAAAAGCGATAATTCAATATTCTGGAAATTAGAGTTTCTCGCATACAATCTCTAAGGATATTTAGAAAAAATAGTGTTCAATAAAAAATGTGATTTTCACCCACTAATCATTGCAAATATTCAAAGATATAAAGATGGCACTTCTTCATTATTTTTTTCCTTCCATTGTTAATTATTTTTTTCATTTCTCCAATAAATAATACATTTTTCCGATACATGTAACGGGAACACAAACACAGTAGTGTGCATGTGCCAGATACCGCTATACACCGCTACATACCGCTTTTAGAGGAGAACGAAGGATGGAGAGAAATAAAGTTAGAGACGGGGAAGCCCGCAGTTCCCCTGACAGTGCTTCAGCGTTACGCGTTACGCTGAACTGCCTCACATTTTTAAGTTTACACCTTGCGCTAAAAAGTTTTCACTTCAAAAAGTGAGAAGAAGTTACTAAAGGTGACTAAAGTTCACACACAAAAAGGCCTGTTATGCCTATAGATGAAAGATAAAAAGGAGTGTAATTTTCAGTAATTATGGGGTGGAGTTTCACAAGTTTGACAACTCCAATATGACCCCTTCCTGTAAAAAAGTGATTTATAGTGACGGTTTTCTTGGAGAAAGTGACTTATAGTAACTGTTTTAAAAAAAAAATAGCTACAAAGTGTCTTGGAAAAAGAAAGTGACTAAAAATGAATCAAGTGACTGAGTGGCAGCCCTGCTTACTTATTAATTTTATGGTCTCACCAATCAGAAAGTATTTGTGTTCTGTTTTTTAATAATTAATGATCTGATCATTAGAACTCACACTTAAAAATTAGAATAATCTATTTTGTAACAAGCGCAAACCATTTAACTCAGTCTCATTGCCGGATGGCGGTATAATCTTGTTTTGAAAACAGCCGAACATCGTCAATGTGACGTTTGTAACTGGTGGCGAAAATTGGTACATAGGATGAGTATAAGAAGGAACCTCGTGACTGTAGATGGAGTAGAAATGGGATAAAAAGGAGATAAGATAGAAAAAATCGATTTTTCGACAAAATGCACGAAATTTCCGGTAAAAAATAAAATTCCTGGGGTTTTCCCGGTTTCGCGGTCCGCTAGACACTCTGGCTTACTTATTAATTCAAAACAAAACTTTTGTTTGTTCTATAGAAAAACAAACCTTCTCATTTCTTGTTCTGAATTGTTTTGATACCTTGTTCTAATCATTTTTGTAGAAATGAGAAAAAAATCTGCCTTGATCCCGATTTCCACAGGAACGCTCCCTGAGTGGAGCGTTCAACCAATTACGCCACCGGGGCCACATCAGATCGTTGCTTGTTTCTCCTATTTCCACAGGATGACACGTGTCTGCATCTCTTCATCTTATAAAATTCAGTGACTTATTCCACTCCGGAAAATTGCAGTGAATCTGGATATAATTTAGAATACTGATTTTATTTCGCTGACTAGTGTATAAATAATCAATTTTTTATGTTGTATTGTGTCGATTACTTTTAAAACCTGATATCTCTCGAAAGAATTGACCAAAGTAGATGTTCGTTGGACGAGACTGAAGCTCACTAAATGCTCAATAAAGGAAAATTATAGACGAAACATCTCCCGAATTTCCTGTCCTTCAAAAAATACGTGAGCTGTCGTGGGACGCCCGGTAGAAGAGATAATTCCATATGATGGAAATTTAATTTTTTCTTATTTGAAATCTTCAAACATAAAATTATTTCAAATATCACGCGAAACAGCACTTCCTCAATAGCACGGAACGTTCCTGGAACATGGAAGATGTCCGCCTTCTGGTAATGTTCCGCTGGAACGTCTATATTATAAAATGAAATCCATTTTCAAATATTTCTACCATTTCCGGCATATTTGTTAATATTCATAACAATCCCAGTTGGGCGTTCCTCAAACGTTCAACAGGGGCAGTGTTGGAATGTTCCAGTAGAGCATCCCTGGAACGTTCCACTGGAATATTACAAAAGGGAGGAAATTGTCCACGTTGCAGGAATGTTCCTGATGAACTGCTACAAACAGCTCTCAGTGGGGAGCGAAGGATGGAGATAAAGAATACGAACGATCGGAAGAGAGAGTGAGAAATGGAAAAAGCGAAAAATAGTGGGGAGCAAACGATGGAGATAATAAGTGCGAGCGAGCGAAAAAGAGGAAGAAAAATGGAAGAAGTGAAAGAGCGTTAGGAAAGGGGAAGCGCGCACTTCCCTTGACATTCCTCAGCGCCATGCGTTACGCGTTACTCTGAACTTCCCCTATATTGCGAGTTCACACCTTGCCGTGAAAAATTATCACTTCAAAAATACAGGAAAATACCGTCATTTCTTGACAAAATTTACGAAATTATTCTACTAGAACTAAGGAAAAAAAGTTTCTTCTGGTGCAAGACATCAGATTTCATAGCTGTTTAGATGCTGAATTGAAATCTGCCAGGGAAAATAGCGTAGCACATTTCCTTCACGAGAAAAATCCAGTTTAAGATAGCAAATCCAATCCTTCAGGTTTTGAAGGTCACTGAATCCAAATCTGATGTCAGGATTTCATAATAAAAAATGGCGGATCCAATATGGCTGAAAAAAACTGTACAAATTCAGGCTTTTTCACAACATTTTTCTAGTGAACGTTTTCGAGATCGCTGGATCCAAATCTGACCTCATATTTCTGAAGAAAGACAGCAGCGGATTCAATAAAGGCGAAACGAAGGTTGAGAAAACTTGCGAAATTTTACAATATTGTCTACATTCACGTTTTTGAAGGCACTAAATCCAAATTTGAAGTAAGAATTTCAAAATGAAGATGGCGGCACCAATATAGCACACAAAAAATTAGAAGAATGTGGAATCCAAATCTGATATTAGAATGGCAGAATAAAAACTAAAATATTATAGGTCGGATATGCTGCTGTTGAATCGAAAAACGTACCTTCTCAATGGCAATAACCATGGTGCCTTTTTCAAGGCATATCTGTATGAGATAAAACTTCTATGGCCAATAAGACTTGCAAGGTCATTATTTTATCCAGCAGTGTGATGGAACACAATTCGAAAAATAGAATACAACACTCATTTTGTGATAATTCATAGAAACATGTTTTAAGTGGAAATATAAAAGGAGTAAATGACGAAAGTGATGCGAGCCTCTAAGGAATGCAAATTCAATCGATGATATCAGTTTCAGTGATGATGATGAATAACTGGAGAAAATTAGTCATTGAGTGTGAAACATATGTTTGTTCAGTGTAAAAGTTTCTCGGACAACAATTTCATTTATGCAATAAGACCAAGACCAAAGGCCAAAAAACTACAACTTTATTTATGCAATAATTTTGGAGTCACTTCTAAAATCTTTTCTCTCCTATACTGGATCCGTGATTGTTTGTATTGTTGTTGTAGCCTCAGCTTTTGAAATCAAAGAACCCGAAAACGTGAATTTTTTTAAGTTTGTAAAGTTGCCTTAATTCTTCCAGTTTTGTTCCGCTGCATTGGATCCGCCATTTTTGATTCTGAAATTCTGACATCAGATTTCAATTCAGCATCTACGGAAACGCATATATGGAAAATTTCCGAGAGTTACTTGAATTTTCCGAATTACTGTTTCAACCATATTGGATTTGAGACTTTTCATTTTGAAATCATGACATCAGATTTGAATTCAGAAACTACGGAAACGTTAATATTTCCAACTTTCTGAAGTTACTTGAATTTTTTCAATATTTGTTCCGTTAATGGGATCCGCTATTCTTCACTTCGAAATTCTAGAGTCAGATTTGGATTCAGCAACCTTAAAAACCTGAGGATAATCAACTTTTTGAAGTCTCCACTTTGATATGGATTCAGCATTGGAAAATCTATTCAATCATTTTCCCTTGTTGTGCATTCGGGAAGCTTCAACCTCGTTCTAGGAACATCCATTATGGTCAATTCGTTCCAGAGATATATATTAGGTTTTGAAAGTAAATTTTTCTGGCTTCATTTGCTGTTTAAACGGTACACTTCACTGTTCAAACAGCGCTTTTTCTGTTTGGACAGTGGCTAGTTGCTGACCCAATCACTTAATTGAAATTGCCTGGTTCACCAGTGGAAATGTTGAAATATCGCTGTGGAATGCACCAGTTTTTCTCCATTTCCTTAACCACGCGTCCGAAGCAAAGATACTTTGGCAGAAGTGGATTTTTTCGGAAGAAAAAAAAGTCTTTTGTGATGCTAAAATTAAACAAAAAGATCCAGCGGTCGAATAACAGGTTAATGCAGCCCCTTTCCTTGCATTTCGGCAATATGTACTATTCCTATTCACAATAGTTGGCGAAGTAAATTTTTCAATTTCGAGGTTATGGTGTTATTGCACCAATAACGATTTTGAATGACATAAAGGCCTCCAAAAGAGGACTGAAGGAGGCCTTCTGGGCTCATTCTCCTTGCTATTGAACAAATTCGAAATTAAATAATGAAATCGTAAATTTTTCGAAAAATTTTAAAGTGCTGTTTCAAACCGCTGAAACATGCTATATCGTACAGTCAAAAACAGTGTCGAAACAATAAGAAAAAGCGGCTTGAAATGACGAAAACGCAGTTGGATCTCACAGTGGAAAATGCTGGTTTAACTGTGAAAAACTGCTGGTAAACCAGCTGTAAGTTTTCATTGTTTGAAACAGGACTTTTATCTGGACTCCAGTGGACGACATCTGACATTTTCAAACAGTACAATTTCACTGGAAAGCAGTGCAATTTAACTGTTTTGGATTAAGAGAGCAAGTGATCGAAACAATTGAACACAGAAAATTGATTTATTACACTGGTCGACAAATGAATATTCTTAATTACATTAAGATTCAGTTAAATTATGCATTTAGACTGCAATTAGTCATTCAATTTTACAGGATGGATGTACTCTAAATCCCTTGGACCGGGATTCCGGTCCATTCGAAAGGAAACCTGGTACAAGCAATAACCAAAATAAATCAGTACATTGGACCAGAATAAACCGTCCGAGCAAGATCTGAATTTTTCGGGATCAAGAATCTAGATTGCGCTAGTTAAGCGAACAAGCAAGGAGGTCGAATTTTGAAGATGAATTCAATTTACGCATAAAAATGATTTTACGATTGTTATGTGAAGCACAAACTTAATAGTTAATATTGAAAATTATAATTAATCAAAAAAAAGGGTTTAAAATCACATACAGAATGTACAAAGAATATGATTAATAGACGATCAGAACTGAAATATCAAATATAACCTTAAACTTTATTAAGGTTAAACTTTCACACATAAATTGATATATAATAACACTAAGGTTATTTTTGCGACCTTTTGAAACTATAACTCACTTTTACAAGTTCATATTTTTACCGCATTAGAATTATAGATGGCGTCGTCAAATTCTACGGTTCCCAATATCCCTGGTCCAAGCTTCGACCGGAAAACGAGTTTCGGGTCCAGGGTGGCGATTTGGTGGAGGATTTCAAATTTCCGGTTTTTTCCCGGTCAAGTTTTTCAATTTTTCCGGTCAACTAAAAGTAATATATTTATATTTGTTGCAAAATGCTACATTTATTTTTATTCAAATCTAAACATCCTTTAACAATTAAACTTACAATTAAAAAAACAAATCTACAATAACAAAAAAAAAACAAAACAGATTTTAAACAAAATATTTCATTTCTTAACCAATGTGATGAATTTTCAAAAAGCATTATGAATCTTCAACCAGAACAGTTCAATTTCAAATCAATAAGATGAATTTTCAACTAAAAAGATGAATATTTAACTGGAAAACTTAAATTTCCAACTATGAAGGTGATTATTCAAACAAGGAGAATAATTTATTTCCAAATAGAAAGAATCATTTTCTAACAAAAAGTATAATGTTTTAACAAAAAAGTAGAACTTAACAGTAAAAAAATAATTATTTTTAACCAAAAATGGAACAGTAACATTTTTGGTTCAAAAAACCAATTTTCAACCAAGCATGAGTGTTTTATATTAAAAAAAAAAAATCTTTAACTGAGGAAATTGAGTTTTCAAACAGATAAATTTACTTTTACTGGAAAAAATAAATTGTCAACGAAAATTTGACTACTCGAATTTAAAACTGAAAAAATGGATGTTTAACTGAACCAATATATCTTTAACTAAAACTATGGAATTTCCAATTGGAATAAGTTAAATTTTCAGTTTAAAAAAATTACTTATAACAAAAGAAAAAAAATCTGCCCGCTGTGCGGGCACATTCTCATCGCGCGCGGCTCGCTTCGCTCGCAAGTTTGAGCCCGCCTAGGGCGCGCGTCTCTTGGATCTCGCGCTTCGCGCTCGATGTTAATCTCACCTCACGCTCCGCGCTCGGTTATGAATT
>WSXT02007016.1:0-14829 GCA_011762715.2 Neuroterus valhalla | reverse complement strand
GTCGAATGGATGAGGAGACTGGAAGAACTTAGGGACGAAAAAGCCAAGGGTTTGTCCAATTAGAAGGATTTAAATTGGTGAAAAAGCGAACGTTAAAAAACTATGAGACAGAAATATGGTAAGAGGAAACGAAAGCCCTGGAAGATCGAGCATATGCGTGCGTAGATTAATAACAATAGCAAACAGCCCTCAAACCCGTAAAAGGGATGAGAATAAATTACAACAACAACAATTACTCTAGGTTACTATTAGACATTTTTGTTTTAAGCTTCACGTAGATTCTCATAGAACCAACTATTAGTGTGAATCAGTGCGGAGTGAAACCGCAGGAATCGATCAAATCGTTTTAGCTTAGGGAAAACATTTGTGGGTTGGCATTTGAAAACAGTGCAACAAGAAAATTTGAGACAAGCTTATATGTTCTTTGCCGTTTTTGGATTGTAACATCCTAGCAAATTTCTTAGTGGCTCAAAATGATTAAACGTTTGTCAGATGTACACATTAATCCATGATTTTTTGAGAATGTACAAAACATGTTTTCTCTTTGATTTAAATGCACACTTTTCCGATAGTAGTTAAGCGTGTCCAACTTCAAAGGAACTCGTCATTTTTTGTTCTCTTGGAAAGTTATTTTCTCCGTTTCATGTAAAGCGTTTCGAAATCGTGAAAGATCGTGAAAAATCGTCAAACTCATGACCAATCAACTAAGGATGGAACATCATGTAACACAATCGACTAAGCCTAAATTTCTGGTCGTTTTTCGTAACAAATGCAGAGTTTGTAATTTATTCTGCTACGGCTATTTTCCAATAGGAAAAGAAAGTGCATTTTTCAATATCATACACCATTATTTTATGTGCAAAGATATTTTTAAAAGTGTTTTGTTTAGTAAACAAATTTTAACGTTAAGGTTTTGCATCATGAATTTTCATTTATCTCCAGGTTTTCAAGACACACCTCCCAAGGGCCCCCTAGAGTCATTGGGCCCTTAGGCTGTTGCCTGTGTAGATCTTTAGCACTGTTGGCATTCAATCCAAAGAGTTTGCATACACGCAAGTCTCTAGTCCGCTGAACCAAGTAGTTGCTATCGGGAAAGCTAACAGAAAGTCTGTTTGTCCATGAGAGATAAGAGCTGAGGATTTAAATAGGAAAGGTGTCCAGCTACCGTCTCAAGTTAGAGTGACGATTATTTCGGCACGCCATTTTCGAGGTCAGGGTGGCATGCATTTGCGGCCTTGTGACCTACATTTTGGTCAGCTACCCTTCCCCCAGTGGTCTTTTGTTGGAAAATAAAAAAAAATTGAAATTTATAAAAACTTCATTTTGCAGTCAGCAGTCTTAAATTTATGTATATTTGGAATATACCAATTTTTTCAGATTCCAACGACATGTAAGTTGTCTATAAAAGGTTCAAAATTTGAGAAGAAATAAACATCAAAATGAATATTGGAGTGAAGTTTTTTTCATTAAACTCCTCCAAATTTCAAACTATCATTGATCGACAATATACCATTAAAATTAAAAAAAAATCGTGGATTTCAAATATAATATTTTTGAATTGCTCGTGAAAAAATTAAAATAATTATATTTCCTTATACAGACCTGTTTATTGACAAGAGACCCCTGCCGGGGTCAGCTCACCAGAACTGAAGTCCGTGGACAGACCGAAATTTGGTAGAGCACTTTAAGCCGGATACGGTCGTCCATGCCTGAAAACTTAGCAAGAAGTTTGCTCATTGCCTTGTTTCATATCGTCTTCTCTCTCACCTTTTTACCTTCCTCCGACCATAATGCCGTATTGAAGAGAATAATAATCCTTTAATCGTTTTCAGTATCACGTGGCTAATTGTCCAAAGAGTGGAACTGTTCTCAACTTTATATTCTCTTCCGAAGGTCAACGCTCTGTTGGATCAGTGTCTCTTGAAAAATCAAATAGTGTCTACGTTCCACCGACTGTAGAAAATTGGGATACGGTAATGTGCATATAGAAACTAAAAAAATCTCATATGGGTAATTCTTTTTCAAATCCTACACCTAAATGGACGGCATATTTTTGATGACTTTGTAAACTTTTTTATAGTTTCAATACATTAAATAAGTTGACACGTATGTCAGGATTTTTTATTCTCTCCTATATTTTCAAAAACATTGTTGAATAAATAATGACATAGTCATGAGAATAAAAATTCTTTCTTATTCTGCGCAAAATTTAGTCAACTTTTCAGAAAAATTATGTGTACACTTTTATATTGTTAAATAACAACGAAATTCAACAATTTTAATGTTTAAAGTCAATTTCTGTACACGTCCCCAGTTGATAGATAATTGAAACACACGTAATTGCATTGGAATAATGGCCAAGCATCAGTACATCCGTTTGCGATTTATTACAAAGACTTCTCCCCGACTTCACATGGCAAAGGTGCGTGTGACGCTTTGGGTGGAAAATTGAAAAGATGAACGGCTAGAGCAAGCCTTCAACGAATAAATAATCCAATTCGAACACCGAAAGAATTGTATGAATGAGCGAATTCCACGCTTCCTAATATAAATCGTCAAAAGAACTTTGAAGTACCACAATATGATTCCAGAAACTATTAACAAACTACAAGCACGCCCGTTTTCTTTATATGAATTTCCAACAATAGTAAAAATTATGAAGTGAAAGCGAATAACAACCGATGTATAAAATCTTCGCTTGCAAAAAAACCATTGTGAAAATATAAACTTATTTAATCAATTATCTTGTGATTGTGTAAAACTATGATCTGGACTTTTCCCCGTAAATCCCCCCAAAAATTACATACTTTTATCTTACTAAAAAAAAAATCATCTCTAATGGTTGGCGAACGATTTGGATGAATGAAAAACGAAATAAACGTTTCAGCGCGCCTCGCAAAACTACCGCTTCGCAGAACACGCAGCGCACTGCGCAGTAAATTAATTTTTTGTAACTGCACAAATGACGACTTTACTTCTTTTTTAAATGGTTTATTTATAGAATTTCACAAGGAATCCGACGACGTGTGTTTCAATTTTCTATCGACTGGGCATGTGTATAAAGATTGACTATAAACATTAAAATTGTAAAAATTCGTTGTTATTTAAGAGTATAAAATTGTACACATAATTTTTCTGAAAAGTTGACTAAATTTTGCGCAGAATGAAAGAAAATTTTATTCTTATGACACATTGAAGCGGAGATATCAGCATCCAAAGACAAGCAAATCCGCTGACTATGTCATTATTTATTCAACAATGTTTTCGAAAATATGGAAAAAAAAGTAAAAATCCTGACATACGTGTCGACTTATATTACATATGAAACGAACAAAAAAAGTTTCAAGAGATTTAAAATACCCTCGTCTTTCATTTCATCAAATCCGTACGATTTGTAAAAGAATGTCCCATATGTCGAATCATATTATAAACATAATCATCTATCTTGACAACGTCAAAAGAACGACACTTTTCATAATCACCTATATTTTTGACTTACTCTTCGAGCAATGGCGGTATAGAAATTTTTTGAAAACATTTTTATAGTTTATGAAGGAAAGTGGTTATTCCTTCTATTTGTTGCAAATCGGATGGAGACGAGTCAAAGGATTCGTCATACATGCACATGACTACCAGTGGAGCGAATGTATAAATCGAGAGATGTATCCTATTACTTTTGAAACTCACAAACTTGCCATTTTATTTTTGAAAATACCTTCATGTGTTTTGAAGAGTTAACCAAAAAAAGGAAGTTTTACTTTTGCTAGAGTCTTTGTACTATGTCCCATAATTTTGAGTCTAGGTATGAAATCAAATATTATGTATTGATAATAGGATCCTCCGGTGCCAACCTACAATCCATTGCAAACAGCAAAAAATAGAAATGTTTTGCTTTCCGAAGTTGGATTGTCGAAAGCAAAGAAACGACAGTTTAAGAATTCAGAAAGACTGAGGATTCAAGCTTTGGAGGAAAGCGGTATACCCGTAAATGAATTGCCTCAATCTGTAAAAGAGGTAAGCAACTCAACATTACTTTATATTTTAAGATCTTCAAATAAATGTCTTAAATTTATATTTGAGCTGCCGCTTCTAAGAAACATTCGCTTCCTAAAAGAATTAATACATGCATACTAAACTGTAAGAGTACCGAAAGCAGATTAATGTGTAAACATATTTGATAAACATGGTAGTAAACTAAAATCTTACATGAATGAAAAAAATGTTTGTGAAATCTTCTAAAAATGTAACAAAGGTTTCAAAAGATTGCAAACCATCTTTAATCCAAACTTGCATCTTACGTAAATCGAAGAATAAATATAAATATTCAATATATTTTTAGATTTCTTTAGTGGTATTCAAATTTTCCATTCAGTTTTTCTTTAAATTCAAAAAAAGACAATTTTGTAGTGAGCCCTCCTGCGTAATTTTTTTGAAAAAAAATACGAGCATATTAAGTCAAAATGATATTCCACAAAAAAATGCTAGTACTGTGTCTTTTAGGTGAAAAATTTGTACAAAGCTCACTGTGCCTCAGAGGTTATGAACCAATTTTTTCGCTCTGGCGGAAAATATCTCATCTGACATGCTGTTCTTGAGCCTTGTCAATTTTTTAATTCCTTGGGACTTTTATTCCCTTCCACGTATCCCTAATAATGCCCCAAAAAACTTTAAGTGACCATTCTGTGCAAAATGTACACATTTACTCTCTCTTTCTCCTTTTTTTGAACTAATTTACGCTTGTTCAAACAATTCCCATTTGTTCAATTTTTTCCCCGCTAACTCACAGGTAGGTTCTCTTCGTAAGTTTTAACGGACTGATTTTTGTTTCGAGTATTCACCAACTGCTTGAACGAATCACCATTTTTTACTTATAATTCTGTTCATAGAGTCAGAAAACTTCAGTTTTTTCAAAAATTTGGTTAACTTTGCCGCCCTCAATTATAAATATCTACATCATTCAGATATTACTTTCCAATTTATAAAGAATTCGTATTTGTTAAAATTCTTCCAAACATGTTCATAATGGTTCAAACAGAGGATATTGCTCTTAACAATGACGAATCGTCTGATTGAATATAAAAAAGTACTTTTAAATGAACAATTGTAAATTGATTAAAAAATAAAAACATTTCACTTGCTGAATAAAAATAACGTCTGGTAGAAACGGGGAAAACAGAGTATGTATGCATCAATTTTGCGAAAAATTTCAATTCCAGTGTTTTGTCGCATTTTTGTGGTTCGATAAGGGGTGGCGTGAGTTGCGTCAAAATTAAAAGTAATTCAGCAGGAATCATGCGTTGGAGACTTTTTAACGTATTCCAAGTATCTTCCACAAGCTAGGTTTAAAGCTTGAATCTTATTACTCTTAAAACTTGAATTCTCCCATACTATTATGGGGGTTTCCGGTCCCTTGCAACACGTGTCATTTTCTCTATTCGTAGGTTAGTTTTTTGGATCACCCGTGTGTACATTACAATACTGTGAATCATTTTCGACGAGTGTTAGAAGTAAAATTCTACTTGGAAGTCTTACTCAGATTACAAATCTCTTGCAGGAAATTCAGATTAAGTAATGGATTGAAATGTTTTTCGAAATCATAATCAAGCCTTAAGACGTGTGTACTTAAGCTTCCGAATTGAAAAAGATTTAAAAATAAGGTTTACCTTTGTTCAACATAAGTGACACTTCTCATTCACAATATTTGAAAATCAAAAAAAGTGTAATTTCAGATCAATCTATTCATATTTTCACAAGCACGCGTCCCTAGCGCCGAGACGCAAAAAAGCCATACTGTGAGAATACGGATTTCGAGATAATCTTATACGTCGTCTTAGTATTCTTGCATCGATCACTGTCATAAAATTATATCACCATTTCATGCAAAAAAGTCTCGGCTCTTGGGGCCGTGTCACATGGAATAGACGCATGCGAAAATAGTAGTAGCGTTTAATACGAAATTCGCAACAAATTTCACACGATGTCGCTTCGAACTCATGTATAACAATCCTGCAAATTCGCACTGGTTTTAAATATATTTGCTGTAGAGGAGGATAATTCAACTTATACACCTTGTTGCACTTTGTTGAGGAAGGCACTAAAAGGGAGAACATTTCACCTACAGGATTCGAATTTTGTTGGCAAAAAAGTCACTTAACAGAATTATTGAATGTTGAGCCCTAGAGGGCATTCCAAAAATGCCACAGTCCGCGCCTTCTAGTAGATGCTACATTGTAAGCATAACAACACGCACTTCGTAACACTTGGCACTGAACCCTGAGCATCTTAATCCGTCCACTGCAGCATGAGTAAGATAAGTTAGATAAGGTGAGAGTGGTGATTATGCAGAAGTATTAGCGAGAAAAAGAACTCTCACATATTACAAAACAGTCATACGATACAATTAAAATAAACCAGCATGAAATATTCAGAATATTCTCCCTCGACCCCCCACCCCCTTCCCCTCCTTTCGGTGATTGAGAAGAAAAATATATGATCAATTTGCTATAGTCTTCAAATAAAAAAATAAAAATTTATTCACAGGGTAGATTCCACCTCCAAAGGATGAAAGACAGCATATTCCTTATCGAAAAGTGCGCGGAGCTGTTCATCAGCGCCAACAAAATTGGTACCGTAGTCGCTATGCAAATAATATACAATATGCCCTTTTATGACTTGTGGCTTTATAGCACATGGTCTAGGTGACCGCTTAACTCGAGTAGGCAGTTGACCTATGTGTTCAATGCAGGTGTTTACTTGATTTCGAGCCTAAGTAACGCAAGGACTCAAAACCATCCTCACGTCAAAATTTCCCATGATGATTCAATACTGTCTGCGCAGATATGTGGACGTAAGTTGCCGTCCTCCATGTAACATGTTCTGATGTCCGTTCCGGACGATAAGAGTAATGAGAATAGAGTCCTTGGGTAGAGTATAAGTACATCGCTTGTCGAAGTTCTGACAACGTGTTTTAAACGACATCTCAGTCGTAGTCAGCTGGCAGGGTCCAAAAAGGCAGGGCGCGAAGTAAAGGACTTTTTTTATCCCTTCGCCGAAAGTGCTCGTTTTCTGATTCAATATCGAATCAGAAAACAACGCTTTCGTGCACTGATTGAAATACGCATACGCCCCCTGGCGGCATAGTTGCGAACGTGAGCGTTAGGGCAGCCGCCGAAACCTATTGATGCAATCTATTGATGAATCTCAAACAACGGGCAGTAATGCGAAGTAATTTCGTAGAAGTCGAATATCAACCCAACAAGAACCACGGTAGGTCAACCTCAACCGTTGCAACATGCACAACGGTCCTCTCCTCTTTATATCAATGTTTGGATCTAGCAAGGCCGGAAACGATGACCAAAAAGTGTGCAGCTGCGACACCCAAGACGGTCCAGTCAACCTGAGAGAATGGCTCTCCAAACGTAATGGAGAAATTCCTCGAGACGCCCAATCAGCTGGATTGTCGAGCCCCGAAACTTGATGCCGAATAGCTTCAGGTAAAATAATATGTATCTCCGAGGTTCGGTTTGAAATATTTGACATCCATCTTAGAGGTTCGCCTCGGATCTAGTCGAGGCTATTTGCCAAGTCCGGCCAAAGATGACTTACACCGATGTAGGGAGATTCGAAACCAAATGAACATAAACTATTAATAAAACAAGCAGAACAGCTGCAGAAACTTCCAAACGAGACTAAGATGTCTTCTTAAGGCGATCCTCATTAGTTTTGGTTCTAATCAGCAAGTCGTTAATCTCACACAAGCGGAGTGAGATCCTAAACAACGAAGGGTGCTTAGCGATGAGAGTTCAGGAAGTTCTTTCCTATACTTCCTCCATATAAATATGTGATCAGTAGGCAGAAGCTATTCTTAATCTATTTTGTGTTTCCGCAAACTCTGCATAAATTTTTGGCTTCATTTGAGACTGGGCAAGACATCCAAGTGAATCCAAGATACGTGCTATCTCGGAGGAAACGCTCCTTTTCGTTGGTATTCCAGACTCCTCAGTAAGTTGAACCTGAGACTTGAAACAACCCGTGACCGGCTTCTACAGGATTCAGATTCAGTCCATTTCGCCTCAAGCTACATACTCCTGCATGTTCTGGGCGTAGGCCTGATGCAAAGCAAGATTTGTCGACGGCGTCTCTTCTGACTCATTTACATCTCATGAGCAGCAGAACGAGAATCTCCCAAATTCATCGTCTGATCCTTGATTGAAGGCGAACAATGTAGCGAACATCTCCGGAACGTTTTTAAGTGGAGATATGAAGTTTTCAAATCCCTCCTTATCGAGAGTGAAATTAGGAGATACAGTTGGCAGATTCTCCTGTACAACAAATCGACGCAGCAAGTCAATTAAGTCGTGAATAACCGTACATTGTAGTCCATCAATATGTCGTGTAAATGAAGATGTTTCCCCAGAAAACAGACTGGACAAGATCAAAATCATGTCCATCGAGCTGAGATGTTAGCTTCGATAAAACAATAGAGCATACATATAAACTAGCCTTAGAGTTGGAACGTGACGTCACCCAAACAGTTAACCAAACTTCGAGATGTGTGTGTGTGCGTTGATCACCGACGCCCCCCATTGTAAGGATGACACAGAGTTGTTTTAGCTTATGCCTCCGAGCAAGAGACTTTGAAAGAAAAGACGCTTGAGCACCCTGATCAAGAAGTGCTCGAGAAAGATGTATCTGATCATCGGATCTTCCGGTGGAGACGAGTACTGTGGTTACATACACATCCGATGGATCGATCCAATTATATAGGAGCCTGATCAACGTGCAAATGAACGGAAGATATAGCGCAGGTGTATACACGGTACTGCTCACATTCAAAATAAATAAGGTAAGCCAAACTGTAGTGCCTGCCTGTGGCGTCCTGTCATTTTACCATCTATTTTCGGTTGAAGGATAATTGAAGTGAGAAACTTTCCCAAACTCGAGTGTCTCCAAAGCGCTCACTCGTGAAACTAAAAAGGTCTTCGAAATTTCGAAAGAAGGGTTAGTGGGAAGGAGACCCGTTTTCTCCTCCCAATCCTTGCAGGAGGAGTGGTCTAAACGGTTCACAGTCATACAAAACAGGATTTCATCCAAGTGTTCCGTTGGTCTGCCCATAGAGCCAAGTCCACTAATCATTTTATACGTGTCATTTAGAAGTTTTCGGAGCCCCAAAGCAGATTCCTTAGTTACCGGTCAATCCCGAGAAGTCAAGAATCTTCCAAGGTGCCTCGTTGGAATATTCGCATCCTTATCAATTATGCATTTTTACGAACCAATCTCTAAAACCAAGTCATTCTTCGTAACTACCAGAGGAAGTGGGGAGATCAAGCTTCGGTAGTAGAAAATGCGTGCGGCTACTCGAACTACCAGTGACAGGTGTAGAGCTGCGTGAGCTCGACAATCCTCGCGAATTTCCAATTTCTGCCTGTCGTTGAGCTGTAAGCTCTGCTTCTAATTTTGCAATTCCTGCACGCCGTAGCGATACATCGTCAGCATTGCCATGTGTGTCGGCTTGCGAACATCGAGGCATTCTTTCAATAATAAATTTAGTAGCTAAAGCAATATAATGAAAGAAATTGTCTCCAAATTCAGTGCGTTCTCACCTTTTAGTCTCAAATGAATTTATGCTGCTATTAATGAATCATGCGATTGTTCGCTTGAACATTTTTCTAAAACGGTGCAAAATTTCGTTAATTTGGTTTTGCTTATGCTTACTTGAGTCTTGCGGCTTGATGAGTCATCGAATACTCAGCGATTTCCCAACTTTCTCGAAGCGTCTACTCTAAATCCGATGATCTCTACAGTTGAATTAAATTACACGATGTATGATTCCCTCGCTATTCGTTGTGGTTGCAACGACCTGTTGATATCGGCTCCTTGAATTTTTCATTTCTTGACCGCTAATTTCGTTCAAGCCACTTTCTGGAAGTTTTACGCAGAATTCTCGACCCAGCTCTCCATTCAAGAAGTTCACCAATCCACTGCGTTAATTCGGCTATCGAATGACTATTTCCATGTGTTCAAGTCTCGAATTTCTGAAACGGTTCGTTTACCTAATGCGGGTTTTGAAAATTAGTATAAATGATGTGAATTGCTGGCTGTGCATTCAATTTAAAAAGTAACTGGTTAGGTATTTGTGTAATAAGAGTAGACTAATTTTATTAACGTTTAAAAGAAAAAGATCAATACTAATTACTAATTAAAGCAGATAAATTTATCACTAGTAACCGCCATTTGGCTTCTTGTGAGAATGATGAAAGGCTGACTCTACTCAAGCATGAATATGGGCGATTATAAACACTTAAGTCAAAATCTAAATTCACGGAAATAAGTCAATTTGATTCTTATCGAAACTCGCTCTGCGATGGTTACTTGAAGTTTTCTAGTAGAGCACACGTACAGTCGAAGGACAAAAAACGAATATGTACCTGGTTTAGATAAAAATGTATGGTACGCAGGTTGGCCAAATTAGGTAAGCAGGCTGTGAGGACACAATACAAAATGTGTTGGCCACATTTTCTGAACGACGAAGAAATCTCTAAAACAAAATTCCAACGGAGAATCTTTTGAATTTAGGGTGGCTGTGATAAAATTTGGAACAGAGATGGGGTCTGAGGGTCTACTAAAAATGTGGTGGCCGAATGCTATTAAATCAAGTAGAAATTTCATAATAATAAAATGTTTAAGTGCCTGGCGGTAATTATCTACTGATTCATGCCAAGTGTTTTTTTTTGTATGATTACATTTCAGAATATACAGAAGCAAAGAAAAAAACTGCAGCATTATAACGGAAAAATTTAAAATACATTTCTTCATGAAATCGTAATTAAATAAATATTTAATATTAAATTATACATGTCGAATTTATTAGTCAGCTGTTTTCAAGAAAATTGCCCTTTGTCCCCTGTTTCTCGTTTTTTTTCTAAGGCATGAGCTTTGGACCCACGCTGCCTGGTTGTGGGTTCGATTCCCGCCTCGCACTCTGGAAGAGCTTCGGCGATGTAAAATTAACTTCTAGGGCAACGCCACACATAAAAAGCATTCTTATACGCATATGTATATTTAAAAATATATAAGCAGATTTATACAATAAACAATGTGGGTGCGGTCAGCCGTCCGTAGTTGTTGACCATTTATGCCTAAAATATTTGATTTTTGAATATACGAGTACGGACTATGCTGTTTGTTCCATATATTCTGCATTTACTGCATTTTTCATGACTAGTTCAATATTGATTCTGGACTTATTATACATGTTTTCCACGTAGTTTTTTCCGTCGAATCTACTGGTGCTATCAGTTTTAGCAAAAATGTGATATGTAAAAAGTTAAGTGGTCAGTTGGTCGTGGGGGCTAAGGCATGAGCTTTGGACCCACGCTGTCTAGTTGTGGGTTCGATTCCCGCCTCGCACTCTGGAATAGCTTCGGCGCGCCACGAACAGTCGTGAGCTCGGTACCTCTAGAGTTATTTAAGTTCTCTAAGTATTAAGTAGCTGCTGCTCTTGGTGGTTAGGAACCCACCTTAAACTGTAGGTATGCGAAGGAATAGAGAGAAGGTCATGCCGAGACTCAAAACCCGTAACAGGGAGAGATTATAAACAAATATTCCAAGTCATAAGAAAATACATCTGTTTTCAGTAAAAAATTTTTGCTGTTATTTGATTGAAGAGACTACTATAATATTTCTAGTTGAGAATTCTTCTCTTCTTTTAGGCCTTCAAGAAGCCTACACGATACTACAGGCATACACCTTCCTGAACTTTCTTTTCACTCAGAGGGTTTCAAAACGGATAGATTTGATGAAAATAGACTCAGAATTTCACATTAAACTAATACTAATAAACTTAATACACCTAATGAGAATTCAAAAAATGTAAATGCTTCATTTTCGGAGAAGATAAGAAATGCAGGGTATGGCGGGGGGTGCCTACCAAGGTGGGAAATGGGATAAGGACGCTGAGAAACATGGCGAACACAATGAAAAAGGCGAGTTAACTTTAAGATAATTTATTACCACTTACATTAATGGTGGTGTTGCCAAATCGTGGCAATGGCCGGTGGTGAGTTTGTAAGAATTTCTAACAGATCCCTGCAGGAGACTGGAGACCTGCTCATTGTGCAACTTGCCAATAATAATTCATTTACAATGATAAAGCGTGAACGAGTTAGGCTAACTCCAAAAGGGATTTGGCCTAATGATATAATAATAATAATAAAAATGCACATTTCCGCCTAAACTATGCACGGTGCGAAGAAATGTTGAGTTGCAAAATTATTCATTTCAAAAAGATCTACAAATTTTGTCCGGGCCGTTTTTTTATTATTAGGTGCATTGTTTTTGGTTAAATCGTGAAAAATGCTAGTAAAAATCGAAAATTCCATTTTTCAGGAAAACTATGCGAGATGCGAAATAATTGCTAAATAGGAAGATTGTTTATATTGAAAAGATGTACCATTTTTTGATAAGACGTATATTTTTTGTATTAATCATGATAACGCACTCGACAGAATAAAAAATTGCGATTTCCCGGCCAAACTATGGAAGACAAGGAGAAATAATTATGATCAAGATTATTCACCACCAAATTTCGTTTGGATTATTTTCCAGGCAGAAGTATATTTTTCGTTTTAATCGTGATAACGATCTTCAAACATAGAAAATTGCCATTTGCCGACCAATTTATGCGAGAAATGAATCTCAAGGGCGAGTGTTTGAATGAGAATTTATTCCTTAAGGCCAATAGAGCCTTTCGTAAATTCATATGAAATTTTTATCAATAAAAAATTGAAACAAATTCAATTATATTGTAAAAAGTGAGGTTTCAAACAGTTTTGAAATTTTCCTCATTGCGCGCGAGATCCGAAAGACGCGTGTCCTACTCCGCTTAAACTTGCGAGCGCATCGAAGCGCGCAATGACAATGTGCCCGCGCAGCATTTAGATTTTTTTGCTTCATAAGCTATAAATCGAAAATATTTGGTTCCACAGTTCCTAATTCTTGGAGGTTTCGAATATCAAATTTCTCTAGCATAGGCTACAACTTTGAAATTTCAAATGTTCAGTTCGAAAAAAGTCTTTTATTTTGAAGTAAGTTATATTGAATGAGCATTATTTTGTTCTGTATTTTTTACTACAAGGAAACCTTAGATTTTTTCTGTCAATACCTTGAGGTTAAAAAATGAAAATTGTATTTATCATTTTTTTTCTCGATGATAGTGTGCAGATATTTTGAATGCATCGCCAAAATTATACGCTTATTCAAAACTGGAATAATTTCCAATCGTTAAAACTGAGTCTTCCGAAACTGACCAAATTTATTATTAAAAGCATAATTTTATATATATGTAACATTGTTAATTGAGTTCTTTCAATTTCAAAGGTAACGGATCGCTTGTTTTTTTTCAAATTCTTCGAAATCGTAAAGCATCGAATTGGGAAACTTGATAGTTAACGAATTGTCAGTTCAATGGATTTGTAAGTAAGTCATTAATTTGTAATTGATGACGAAATGACGGTTTGAAATTGTGCACTGCCAAAAGTCTAATCAGAGCAAGTTTGTTTTTTGCTCTTATTTTCCTAATTATTCATGTTATAACTCAAACTTGTTAAATGTTAACTTGAAGATTTGAAGAATTAAAAAGCTTATAATTGGAAAACATCAGATTGGAATGATTCAAAAATAAATATGAATTTTAAGTGGAGAGTAAGAAATTGAACGATTCAAAATGTATGAAATAAATTTTCAACTTTTTCCAAATAGTCCAGGTGCCCTATCGAAAACGATGAGAAAATTGATACCTGAAAAAAACAGCAAATTTATCTAGTGGTAGCATGTAGAAATTAGGCGTATATGTTTTCATCAGACGCCGTGCACTGATGGTACAGGTAAAATTCACTTAAGTTAACCTTCATTTGAGTTGGTCTTCGGATAAGTAGACTGGGAACGTTCACATAATGTGAGTAAACAGTCCCCACCACAAACACTGTGAGAAAGAGAAACCACGGATAGAGAGAGAGAGAGAGAGAAATCTGCAGAGAGGGGGATATTATCCTTGATGGTGGGGACTCGTGACTCCCCACCATATGAGTCAACTTAACTGAATGCTTACGATTCACGCGGTTAACTTGAGCGAAAGTTCACTGTATTCTTAAACAATTGTAAAAGGTGGAAAAAAACAGGTATTTTGGTTATTGCAGCGAACTATTTACCTGACTGGAAAAAAGTGCGACTGAGAAATGCAGGTCTCAAAACGATCTACGAAATGACGGGTCTTTATGCTGCAGAATTGTTCTTTTTTCAACCTGGAAAATAATAAAAACCGTCGGAAATCACCATTCTTGAATATGCAATAGGCAATAATTTATCAAAATGTTTTGAACTCTATGAAAATAGGTTTTTCGGCACGTTTGCCAAGTTTAGGGAAGGTCAGCTTGAAATATTGATTAGTTTTTTCAAAAACTCATTTGTTATTAAAAAAATGCCTCTTGTCCAACAGAATTCCTACAACTTTGGCTCACTGGATATTATCTGTATTGGGCCAATTCACTGCAGAGCATTGAAACTAGCATTTGCGTTTAGCGGCAGACAAATTTACGCAGCAGTGCATTTGAATTTTATTGTTGATAATTGCGACTGATTGGAGGCCACGAAACGACGCAGTCTGCGGCGACAGAGTTTGGGAACCTACTGACGTCGCCCAGAGCTCACAGACCTGAAACGCCGCAACGATGCCGCACGAGGGGAATCGTCCCCTGCCAGTCGCCACTCATCGGCCGCCAAGATGTGCTCCGGAAACTCCCGAACGAGCGGGAATCGGATGCTGATTGGTCG
>WSXT02007005.1:0-14829 GCA_011762715.2 Neuroterus valhalla | reverse complement strand
CGCGCTTCGCACTCGCTGGTAATATTTTCTCGCGCTCCGTGCTCGGCTCTGAACTTACCTCGCGCTACGCCCTCAGCCTTTGTACCTTCCTACAGTTGTATATACAGCTTGTAAAACTCAAAAGCTTTGGAGCATATACATTCTCATTGCGTTTCTCGCGTCGCGCACTTGATCGAAGTTTGTCCAAAACGGTAGAGAAGTTTTGTTGCCTGAATTTTTTCACATGTTGTGTAGTTTCTCTAGGAATTCAATTTTTTAATTTCTAATTTTATTTTTTACGATTGAAACAAAAACAAAGCGTCCAGTGGGAAAAATTGTAACCGATTCGCAGATATATTTTGGGGTAAATAACAACATCAATGGCTATCGTCGGTACTAGAATCATATTTTTATTGCAATTAGTTCTTATTTATTAAATTAAAAAACTGGGAGAAAAAGCTCGATTTTTAGAATTTCAATTTAAAAAGCGCGCCATTTTGTCAATTTTAATTTTTTTCACTTTATTCTAGTACCGACGATAGCTGTACTAGTACTGATTGAAAATTTTATTGGTTTTTATTTTTCAGATGAATAAAAGAGCCAAAATCGATCACACCGTCCAAGTACAATTTTTCGGAAGGTTCGACTTCTGCGCCATTTCTAAAATGATAAAACAATTTTTTTCGTTAAAAAAAAATGTTTTATGAATAAAACATGTTTTTTATTGTAAAAAAAAAATTCCTCAGAATACCGTCGATTTCCGAGTTCTAGACCACCGGGACCCCATAACGTACTTATGACTTAGGTAGAAATAATACTAACAATGAAACACGAACGATAAATGAATAAAGTGACGATGCGATGGACAGGCACGCGGTCGTATACACTGGTCTGGAGGGTTCCTGGGGGAGGTTCCTTGACGTAAGCCAAAAAGTTTCGCAAACAGTCCACTGGAAGTGGCGATTTTTTTAATAAACCGGGAGCTTCAATAAGGGAACATCCTCCACCACAAGAGCCCCCGGACCTGTGTATACGACCGTGGACAGGTATAATTCTCATTGAACCCCGGATGAGAGAAACGCGCCAAAACTTTAAGATTTCAAAAATATTTCAAATTGACGGAAATGCCAATAACTATCCTCTAATGTGAAATGCACTGATACATCTGATTATTATTGATAATCAGAGTTTGAAGATTTATTGAAGTCTTCATGAATTTTTTCATGAAAATGGATTCCATTATTCGTCTTTTATAAGAATTTCTTTCTCTTGCTGAAATTCTTATATTGTCAAAATTAAAATCAAAATAATGGCCAATTTCCAAGAATGCTGTGACAATCGCATTTAGATTCCCGAATTCACAATCCCTTTTGTGCTTAAAAACGTATATTTTTCGTTTTTTATTCGAAATTTCAAAAAACGATTGAACAACAACTCAAATTCGTTTCATTCATTAACTTTGTATTTATTGGACCGTTAGGCCGAAAAAAGTACCGAGCACTGAATAATATATAACCCATGGTGAAATAGAGACACGGTTCGTTCTTGCGCACGATTGATGAAAAAAAAACTTCGAAAACGCCGCCATGTTAGATAGTTAACCGATCAGGAAGTATTGCGGGAATTTAAGCCTATAAGGCTATGTAATATAATTTTGCGCTCATTCTTCTGATTTGTTGATTCCTCAATATGGCAGCGTTTTGGAAGAAGCGCAGAACAGGATGAGAACTGGTTCACGGAGGGAACACACCATGTCTCAATTCCCCCTTGATATAAACAACGGTCGAAGAAAGAAGATGAAGACACAATTTTAGATCTCCTCACATATCTGTTAAATTTTTGTAGTATAAGGAAAGTTCCAAAATACTCATATGTGGACATATTAACAGGAAGGTGGATTTAGCATAGAAAATATTACGGGATTCTTAGTACCTTTATGGTCAGGATTCTTTCATTAAAGATAAACAACGATAAATTGGCTCTTTCCAATAGGAACTAGCCTCGGATCTGAACAAAGGAAAAAGTTTGAGAGAAACCAAATCGCAAATAACAATCTGTACATCAAGCAGACGTTAATTCGAACACAGTTCGAGGTGGTCGTTGAACCACCAAGAGCAACAGCTTCTTAGTACTAAGAGGACCAGACCACGGTGCATACCCGTCCGATGTCAATTATCGCTCAGTTTCTCCATCGGAGAATGTAGTGCTTTTTTGTAGATGCGACAAACTATAGGTATATTGAAGACTCTCTGTTGCTTGGTGGTTAAACTCTGCATGAGAACTGGGGATGAAAGCATTTTACCACGAGTGTTTGCTATCTTCAGCAATTCTCAAGCAAACCACGTTGCAGGTTCCACATCTTCAGAGAAGGACTTGTAGAAAGACAAAGATTCTTCATAGCTGCACTTGAGGTAATATCTAATATCACAAACCCCATGCTTTTGGAACACCTTAGTATTCAATCCTCTTTCCTGTACTTCCATTGGTTTCAGCAGAGACTCGCAGTCCGCATAAATGATGGAAGGGTCCGTCTCTTTTTTATTTCAAGTAATTGAACTCGATACTGTTTTTTTCAGGCGTTTGCATTGTAATTTTGCAGTCATTCAATTTTTCGCAATCTTCACTATGATCCATCAACTTTCCTTCGAATGAAATATAGTGCAGGCATCGATCACAGATGTATTTCTTTTGATTATGCTTTGATAGTTAACAGCGGACTAGGTTGGATAGATTCTTCACCCATACGTAATGGACATTAAATGAGTAAGTTTTCCTATTCTGAAAATTCTCTCCTCTATCATTGCTCTTTTTATTACCCTACTCTTCTCCTACTCGAAATAGGTTCACGTTGAGAGCTCCCTTCTGTGATGTATGATTTGATGCAATTACTGTTTAAGTACTCTTTTTGTCTTTGATCATGTCATAAACGTTCACTAAGATACCATTCCAATTTGTCTTCGTACTGGATATAGCTGGATACACGGTTTTGTCTTTTATGTTTGTAATTAACTAGGTGTATGACTGACAGTGTTGCCCATTCGAAATGCTCATTATCATTCTTGTTTTGCACATTGATACATGCTTCTTTTTTCTTTATCCATGAGGTGAGTTTGATATAGGAACTACCCATTATTTGGATTAGGCTTGTTGATGTTCACTGAAAGCTTCATGATTGAGTGTAAGGCAAGGTTGAAGATAGTATACAAGAAACACAGGGTTAAGTTTCAAATCCCTGTATTCACGCAAGGTTTCCACGCAGGGGAAATAGATTGTCTTTCAGCATCATCCAGGAAGACGAGGACATCTTCGTGGACTAGGTTGGCCACGACAAATGTCTTTATTCTGCTCTCGAATGGTTTGTCAACATCAAAACGGGGCCTCAAGATATGCTGATTTTTTTATTCTATGAGGCTTCTTTCTCACAGCCTCCAGACACAACATGCACTCTATTTTCCATTTGTTGACTTTATGTAGCTGTACCTTACTAAACGTGGACTGTAAAATTACAGTAAAGCTTCCTCAATAATGAGAACAAGTTCAAGTTCTACACACTCATCGAGCTTATTTCACTCAAGTTTAATGTTTATTTTCATCACCATCAAAAATTCACTTTCGATGTTTCTGACACAATTTTCGATTAACGAATGACTGTTTCAAAAGCAGAAGCCCAGTTATTGCAACTGGAAATTCATGCGTCTTCGAACCTCGATCATTCATTCTCGAATTAGGCTAAAGATTATAATTTCAATATTAAAGATCATACCTAATGCAGAGAGAGCCTTGCATGCAATGGAACTTATTGGACCTCCGATTGATCTGTCCAGAATAAAAGTGTGTATTCACCAGTGCCGTTGGCAGACAGTATGTCGAACCAGCCAGAAAACCCTGACAGATCTTTCCTAGCATAATCACTAGAACTCATATGCACACTTCTTCTTTCTTGATGTCCCGAAGTTTCTCGAACATTCTTCAAATAGGAAATTGTGATGGCTCAAAACGTCTACGAAGAAATGTCTGACAGGCTGTTGAGAGACTTCATCCAATGTAGACGTTCATGCTTAGTTAAACCTTGATGTCTTGTTCGGTATCGCAGGGTTCAATCTTCTTCCTATTTTCATCACATAAGCTGAGCAAGCATTTCGCCGAAAGGTAGAACAAGGTTAAAGTTTCCTAAAGCTTTGTAGAATTTCTTGGATCACATCGGCCAAGTATGCTCTTAGTATTATCAAGATCTCAGACGTAGGTCTCTAAACCCGTGAGCGTCTTCTGCACAAAAAGCCTGTAGCTGACCCGTTCAGTATTGCAGGTGACAACCTTAATGGCAGAATCAAAAATGCATGCCAGGGATCTGCATCAATGACTGATGGTAAAACGAGGATCTACATAACCTACTTATGGTAAACCATGAGCTACCGAGGTGAGTATGCATGACAGTGATTCACCTTACCAGTTTGAATTTTGACGCAAGTTTGACTTGAGTAGCTGTTACTATCTAGTGGCATATCGAACTATTAATTTTCTCTTCTCACCTCTATTCTATTTCATTCATAAATCATCTAATTATTCGAATTTTCTCTAGCTGTAGATTTCAACCATCAGCTACAAATCAGATTCTCAAAGTCAGCCAGTAAATTAATAGAATAATATAAATTGGGAACCCTGAACCATTCATTACGCATTCAGATCAACGAACTCAAGCCGGGTCCTTCATGTACTCTCTTCATGTAGCCTCGAAATGGATAGGCACATTGCATCCTATTGGATATGCTTCGAGCAATGAATGAAAAATAAATGTTTAGAATGCTAGAGGTGTGTAAGAGAGAGGTTTGTGGTATACAATGTGCATGAGGAAGCTGGATTCCCATGTATTTCAGAAGGAAAAAAGAGTGATCTGCAATTAGAATGATTAAAATGCATAACACGGTAGCTTATAAGACGATCTATCATGAATGGAAAAGGAAAAAATCCATGATAAAATGTGCAAATCTGTATCTCTTTGGTAATTGAGGATTCAGAGTGTGACCCTGAAATATAAATGAGAGTGGTGTACAAAGTGAAGGTACGAACATGGTACTTGGTTATTTGGGTCGGAAGAAGATAGGACAGAACAGTTCGATATGACAGTGTAAAAAAACAATTGTTGTTCAGAAGGAAAATGATGCCTGAAATGTTAAGTTCAATATACTGATAGACCCTGGTGCAAAGCTTTGCTCTGTAATGCTCTTTTTCTAATGTAATTGCTAAAGAAATTGATAAGCGATTCGTCCTGGAGCAGTGTTGTAAGACTATAATGTCGTCAGAATCAGCAACACGTGGCTGGTAGATTAACTCATAATTTATACTTTCCTTTCCTGATAAATTTTCTCTCAGGAATGCTAGGACATAATAAAACTGGTGGTAGTATTTTGGAATGTAATGGAAGAATCAATTTTTAACTTTTCAATATTTATCATACATCGTTCAAAAGGAGTTATTTCAATAGCAATAAATCTAAAATATTCAAGCACCTCGCATCACGGATGAGTGATAAAATTGCACACGCTTATAGTACGTGACGATGGTCAAGATAGCAGCTGTTGGCTCGACTGTCTCGTCTGATAAGAAGTTGCCATGTTTGTTCAAAATGAATAGGAGTGTTTTGAATCATAAATCATATCATATTTTGGTTTAATTTTATCTCAATCGAATTGATGGTTTCGAGAAAATGGGTTCATCTGACGGCTTACATCCTGTACGTGAAAGCGAGAGTTGATCGGGTGACGGTCACCTACTTGAGCATCTCCCTTCTCATTTCTGTTCATTGGGATAGTCATGCCGCTGTGCATGTTTATTTTTATCCTTTTCTGAGCTCTGTTTATGCATTTATAAATGCCACCAAGAACATTGTGACTCTTCAATATTGCGAACACGTCATCATCGGGTGTTGTTATTACTATTTGTTCTTGGTTTGTTATAGGTCTATACATCTGATTTCCTATCATAATCCTAATCCGTTTATTGCTCGGAAAAGAGAATGTTTGGAGATGGAATGTTTGTGACGAGTTCCTTTTAGGAATAAGCCGAATGAATCTCAGTTGTTCAATTCCACATCCTAATCCATCAGGAGAAGGAAGCCTTATTGAAGGAGAAATTAACGTTGCTGCAGGATGACGCTGTTCAGAAGGAGACCTGGATCTGACACGAATAACAGGTTCAGGTAATTGGAGAGACCCTTCAAAATGATGCTCTTCATCAGGAGGAGAAGAAGATCCGCCACAAGGGACACGAGGAATAAGGGCGCCATTAGGCAAACAATCGAACTGCAAAGTCAACACTGCAACATGGCAGAGAAGATACCTCTCATGAAAGACCTCTTCATGAAATTGACCATAGTATGTAGCATACTATATATACAGTGGAGGTTCGAATGCAAGAATAGGAAGGGAAAAACATTTGTATTTGGATACAGTGGGGGAAGTTTAAGGGGTAAAAAGATCAGATAGTCGATAAGAAGGGAGGCAACTTCTGCAGAAGGGTGGTCATGATTAATAGTTATAAGTCAAGAATCAGAAAAAATAAATAAAGAAACAAGTCTAAACACAAGAAGCAATGAAATATTACGTCGATGGAGTAAATTTTCTAGATGAAGGTGGTACTGAGGGAAAGAGGTATGGGAAAGTGTGAAAAAAGGAAGAGAAGGTAAAAGTTGTCTGGAAGTAGATTCAGCAGGCAGGAGACGGGTTTTTGATTAGCGCAGTGGGAGACGTGGAGCAAGAAACCACAGCTAACCAGGAAAGGGATAGAAGGAGAGTGAGAGCGTTAGCGTTAGTGTTGATAGCAGAAAAGCAAAGGATGGGTGATAACGGCGAGAAGAAAAGGAAAAAAATGCACTGAAAGGTAATTGGCGCTGCTAGTACGCTAACCTGCTCGCCCAGCACGCGAAGATGCGTAGCTACTGCGCCATTTTCGAGCACACTTATTGTGTACGAGTTTGGCATGTTGGCTACAGTGCAGGCGCAGTGGCTGTGCCAACTTCCTCTCAGTGTGGAGGTGTGTTGGAAGGCAATGAAAGGGGAACTGGATCAGGAGTGGGAGGGAGAGCGTGCGGAATATGAGAGAAGGGTAGAGTCTGAAGCAGACAATGGAGAGGATGCAGCAGAGCATAGAGGAGCTTAGCCTTGAAGTGGAAAGATGGATGGAAAGAGAAAAGGAAGTTGAAGCGGAGAAGAAGGATAAGCATTCAGGAAGGAATGAACAAGAGGTGAGAAAACAAGATACAAGCTGTCAGACGGAAGAGGGAGAGAGTACATGGAGTAACCCGCTAAAAGCGCTAACAGAAAAAGAGTGGGTAGCGGAGGAGGAGGGGAGAAAAGTGAGAAGGAAAAATTTGAAAATGATTTGGATAAGTGAGGAGGAATCCGACGTGTTGAACGTGGTAGAGGTCTTGGCAGCTCGTACACAAAGATTTACGAAGATAGAGGATTCCTGTAAGATTGATGGATGATTAATGCTAAAGTTCAAAACTTTCGCGAGAAAGAAAACAAGGCTGCAGGATAGTGGTATAGAGGTACAGTTGAAATACATGAAAGCAAAAACTGGGGAAACTATCGGGAAATAGAACGAGAGGGAAGGAAGAATGGAGATAGGCCGGCTAAAAGAGAAGAAAGTGAGGGTCGATGTAAAAAGCAAGAACTGAAGAAAGGAGATAAGGAGTCGAGGAAGCAGAGTAACATCGGATTATCAGTAAAGTGTGAGAAAGCAGAGATCGACGCAAAGTGAGAGTAATCAAGGGAATATGAAAAATGAAACAGCAGAGTATGTGGAGAAGTGTGAGAAAAGAAGTGATAAGATAGAGAGGGGCAGAGATGGGGAGGAATTCCAGAGAAGGAGATCAAGCGTGGCCAAGCTTTGTTATATCTTGAGAAAAGAATGGTCGGGGATGAAATGGATGGAGATGGTTTATTTCGATATTTTGTAATTTTGTGTTGAAAAAAAGGTTGGGTTGGACTTATTCAGCTGTGCGTTAGAAGTGCTACGTCATGCTTAGGAAATGTAATATGTTTTTTCTGATATGTTTATTTTTATATTGTTAGGCTTATCGCAGAGGAAAGTGACACCATAGTTTGTGAGAAAAAGATTCAAGACCGTCTAACCCGTGACAGGGAGAGAGTGTAATAAATAAATACAATACAATACAATATAACGTACAAATAACAAGAAGAACAGGTTTCAAGACAATAACAAAAAAAAAGAATAGAAAAATTGATAGAATAGCCAATAAAAAAAATCAGACAAAAGTTCAATGGGATAAATAATCTGGAAAAGAGAAAATAGGAATAAAGAGGATGAAATCTAAAAGAGTTTAAAAAATGAAACGAGTGCATTGTAGCTAGGAAGAAATATCGAGACTTATATGCGCAAAGATAGAAAAGTAAGAAATATGCTCGAGTAAAAATATAACAGATAAGCAGTAGGGAAGCAAGATGTAAGGTGCCACGCCACGGTTAGAGGATGAAGAGGCAGTATCAGGTCTCGCAGTAAGGCATTCTAGAATATCGGGATATCAGGGAAGTTGAACAAGATGGAGAGGATCGTGTGTCGGTAATGGAATCCCAAAGAAAAGAAAGAGGGATCAATAATGCAAATACACGAGAAAAGAGAAAGAGGAAAAATGTAAAATTATATATAATTGTGCTCGATGCAGCCTACAACATATATGCACAAGGAAGTCATGAATATCTCTATCAAGAATCAATCGGAATCGAATTTCAAAACTTCATAGCCCCCTTTTTGGTGTGCCTCCTGAAATACAATCAAGTTATCATCTCTTAAATTTATTAGGAATTTTAAGTCCGTTCGCGCTAGCCATGTAGAGATAATCTGCGACTTATAATTTCCATTTGCGAGGAGCTTGGAAATGTTATTCATTTGAAAGAGATAATAATATATTATCATATTTACCAATAGAATAGAGGATGAATATTGAGCCGATCAGAGTATAGACGTTGAGCATTTTTCCACAAAAGAGGAAAAACTGATTTATGCATTTATTCACAATTGTTCAGTGAAAGAATAAATTATTATTCTGGAGCCTTATTATGTGTAGAAGTATCCATCATAATCCTTATCGTATATATTTCATATGCGTTATCTCAAACTTCTGACATAATCATACTTTACAATCGCTCATATTAACCTATTTTTTTGAAGTCAAGGATTTCAAATTCTTACCTGAAGTTACTGCATGTGACAGAATAAGGAGGAGTTACAATTTTTCGATTAGGCGTAACCTCTTTCATGAACAGCGTCGTTGTACCTGATTTTTTTCTGGCCAGTAAATCTTATACTAGGATGACTAGACTGAAAAATGATTATGAATATAGAAATAAAATGGAAATGATATCAAATTGAAAATAGGTCGGAAAGACTACAAGAAGAAGTATTAGCACTTCAAAAAACAGCTGCGAGAGAGCCAATAAGGAATTAAGATAGGTTGTTGGAAGTGTTTAAAGAGGGGAAGGTTTCTCAGCAGAGTAAGCAGAGGGATTGATAAGTCATCTTTTTGTTGAACATGTTTTCATTTTATTCCTAGTTCAAGTATAATGTACAATATTTGAGTGACTATTCTAGTATCAATGGCTGGGGCGTCCCCCTACCTGCACGCCGAGGTATCTCCGTAAGTGCCGAGAGGGCAGAAAGGAGTTTTCTGAATATCTGTATATTTTCTTCCGTCTGGAATAAAGGAAGAAGAGGCAACGCCATAAGTAATTGATTTTGAGATATTCGTTAACGGGCTGTCAATAATAGAAACAATCTTTATACCAAGTGGAAGAAATCGCACCAAATACAGTGATTCAGAATTATGGAGGATGAAATAGAAAGATGAATCATCGGATAAGCCAGCGCTATAATGTTTCCCAAATAACTTCTATCCTCCTCACTCCTTCCACGTACAGTCAATAATTTTCAGCCTTTCCTTCCAAGAAAATTACAACATCAAGCAGACACTTGAGTGTGTGGCACACGCAATTATGCACCAGGCTTCCAAACGAGATGCTTGAAGTTTGATCTCTATGCCGGTACCGATGGTAATTTTTTCATGTTCTTTTACTGAGGCCTGGTGGTTCGGAATCAACCTTAGACTGAAGGTTTTTCCAAAAGAGGTTTGCGATCTTCCAAACAGGAGGCTTCATTTCAAGAGACTTATGCTTGAGGATCGACAGTCGCTTTTAAAGGAGTCGGAAAAGAGTTGTCCATCCTGCTGCAGGAAGGCTCTATAGCGAGATAACTATCGTTCAATAGTCACTGGTAGATTTTGAGAAATGAGCACATACAAACATACATTTCTGTCACACACTATAACAGTGCGCCGAATATGAGCATCCAACCAAAGACCTTCGTTGATGTTTTACAAATAATTTCCTATCTCAGATGTGGGTCAATAAAATTCTGAATTGGCGAACTTGTTCTTAAAAGCAATGAAGGAGGAGGAATGAGAAAAAATTAAATGAAAATTCTGAAAGATCATTCCTTATCCAAGCAGAAATTGCACCAATCACGTCCAAAACAGGTAATAAGAAAGGAAAGTCGTTTGGTAATTGCAATGTGAAAGACATTTGAAAATATATAGCTTAGAAATAAATTTAGAATTTTCGGGATGGCAAACATGTGAAAAGAGTTATTTGTGTATTACTGAAGTAGTAGTATCAAGATCTCAGAGGGAGGCTTCCGAACCCGCGAGCGTCATTTGCACAAAAAGCTTGTAGCCGACTCGGTCGGTATTGCAGGAAACAAACTAATTGACAGAGCTAAGAGTGCATGTCAGGGACCTGCATGAACAGCAGCTGGTAAAATGGGAATCTACATATCCAACGTTCACACACACACACACACACACACACACACACACACACACACCACACACACACATCGTTCGAAATACGCCATTATTACATTCAGTCCACAGAGTGAAATACGCCATTTTCATGATAGCGTTGTGAAAAGTAACTTGCGTATTTCACATTCATTTTTCAGCACGCAAGATAAATTGTCGTTCTATTCAAAACGCTTTATTATTGAAGAAGTTTATTCTCAACGATAATGAAAATCCAGATTTTTCCGGAATACAAATTATTATTTTCACGAGCAACTACTAAGAATGATTCATAGGATCCTAAATGTTTCGGTTTCAGCATACTTAAGGTCAAACTTATCTTATTCAAGGCTACACCCGAAACTTTCCTCATCATATGTATTCAAAACTGTTCGAAAAACCGACTGGTTTATTCAGTAGCTGCTCCTCTCCTCCATTGCTCCACTGAATCAACTCTTATAAGGCCCTGTTTCCTGGAACTCGTTGAGGGAGAAAAATGTGCATAGGTTGAAGGAATATAGCGCGCTATGCTCCATTCAGTGGTAATTGTCAAAATTTGAAAGGTTCTTTCAAAAACTCGCTAAATGATACCCTAGATACTTGCGATGATGGAGGAAAGTTCATCCAGTTCGAAGGCATGAATGGCTGGTGCGTATTAAACGCGAAGGTACAGATAGGATACTTGGTCATTTTCGCGACCCAAAAACTAACGTTTAGGGAAAAAACTAATAAGCTTACGCTTGTTTTTGAACTATAGACTATATACTAGTATATACAATATACTATAGTTTATTTATATCGACGAAAAAACCATACAAACCCGTAAGTGCGCAAACCATTAGTCGGTGGGTCAAGTCCCTCCTAAGAAAAGCAGATGTGGATATGGAATCTTTCTCTGCATACACTACTCGACATGCGTCGACATCATCAGCGTTTAAAAAGGGGTAGATATAAGTACTATAAAACGTACGGCTGATCGGCCAGCAACTTCGCAAACTTTTCCTCGCTTTTATAATTTGAGAGTTCAGGATTCAAATAGTTCGTTCGCATTATTTTTTTTCACGTGAAGACTGAAATAATTATACTCGTGGGACTTCTGTTACTATTATCGATCACTAACTTTATACACCTTGAGTTCATATTTCAAAAAGTTTAATGAAATTTAATAATGAAAAAGAAAAATAAGGAAGGATCACCTTATCTCTAAAAATCTACATGTAATCATCTTCGAACGAGGCGTCTTCGTATATTTGTAATCGAACTTCACATACAGGTAAGTTCGTTTGATTTTACAATTATACTCAACGCCTCGTTCTCGGAATTACATGAAGATTTTTAGAGATAAAGTAATCCTTTCTTACTTTTCTTTTTCATTATCAAATTTTATTGAAAATTTTGGAATATGAACGCAAGGTGTATAAAGTTAGTGATCAATAATAGTAACAGAAGTCTCACGAGTATAAGTATTCCAGTCTTCACGTAAAAAAGATAATGCGAACGAACTATTTGAATCCTGAACTCTCAAATTATAAGAACGAGCAAAAGTTTGCTAAGTTGCTGTCCGACCAGCCGTACGTTCTATAGTACTTGTATCTACCCTTTTTTTGAACGCTGCTGATGTCGACGCATGTCGAGTAGTGTATGCAGAGAAAGATCCCATATCCACATCTGCTTTTCTTAGGAGGGACTTGACCCAACGACTAATGGTTTGCGCACTTACGGATTTGTATGGTTTTTTCGTCGATATGAATAAACTATTGGTATCACCTCTTATTTCTTCCGTCAGATCTAAACAATGTAGGACAGCCTTAGCTGCACAGATGCCAGGTTTTTCCTGATAAAATGGTAGGATTATTTCTGGTTGACAGCGACCTGGTTTCGAAGTTTTGATGATATCGGGTATTTTGATTTGAATCTCAGACAACGTAACCTTAATGTTCCTAATATCGATTTAGGCTAATGTCTGAAGTCTATGACCTGATACAAGGGCCAACAAGGTTGCAGTTTTTTCCAAATTTGCAACAAAATTTAGAGACTCTGTTGATGAAACATTCTCAATAAATTGTAGGACAGGTCCCGTGTCCCGTGTGGTGGAATATTGGGGCAAAACTGGTCTTTTCCTAAAAACTCCTTTGAAAAATCTATTGATCAAAGGATCTTTGGATATATCAGTTTTGAATATAAGCGAAATCGCAGAACGAGCCGTGTTCAAGGTACAACACTTCGCCTAACTATTAAATTTCATTGTCAAGAAAGCTATAATCCATTTTGTTTCTACTTGGAGCATGTCGAATTGTTTATCCTTTGCATATTCAGCTCACTCTTTCAAGGGTCCAGGATACTGTTTGCGTGTAGCTTCAGATATCGATGACAGATACAAGCTCAACGATCCTTCAGGTATGCCTTTCATTAAGAAGGCCCTCCGGATAATTTCGCTGCCATCAGTTTGAGATTTTTGGCCAGTGGATGAATTCATGCCCTGCAAGGTGAAGGTGATAAGCTTGGAGAAGGATCAAAGTACAATATGGGTTCTCTAACGAGAAAGAGAAATAGAGGGTACCATGGCTGAGTCGGCCAATATGGAACTACAATAATTGCACTGGCTCGATCATGAACAATTTTCCTCAATGAAGGCAATATAAGCGCAAAAGACGGAAAAGCATAAAAAGTCTTTTTTCCCCATGATATAGTGAATGCATCAACGAAATTTGATTCAGGGTCTGGGAGACGACCGCAAAAGATTTTACATTTCGAGTTGAGACGAGTTGCAAATAAATCAATAGTAGAACTACCGAACCTAAGAACAATCTTTTTGTATGCTTCATCAGAAAGTTCCCATTCAGTATCTATATTAGTGACTCTAGAAGCTCTATCTGCTTCCACATTGCTTTCACCGCTGCCATATATTCCGAGCTAATTCACTTAGTTTGGGGAACTGCACTCCTGTTGTGTTATCCAGTCTCAATGAAATTTCACAATGATTATGTTGACCTGAAAAGCTTTTCAAAGCAAAGAAGGTAGCTAAGAGCTCTAGGTAATTAATATGACAACATTTTTCTGTCTTGTTCCATAATCCTCGAGCTCTCATCCCGGTACAAAAAGCCCCCCAACCAGTTAAGGATGCATCCGAGCTTATTTCCAGAGAAAATTGACGAGTTCTGATAGGGTTATAACCTAGAGAAAGATTACTCTTCCACCAATCTAGATCGTTTTTTATATTCTCCTGGATTATCATTTTTCCATCATAGTTTCCGCCATTCAACGAAAGCACTGTATATTTTGCCCTTTCTATTCGCTCACAATATACGATGCCGTATGTGAGAAGAGGGCAGCAAGCATTTAACATGCCTAATAAGTGCGCAAAGTCGCGAACCGTGCATTCGGAATCTATTTTAAAACGATCCAATAAATTTGCTGCATTTACCTTTTTCTTTCCTGTTAATTCCAAAGTGAATTCTCGAGAATTTAAAATAAGTCCCAGGTATTTACATCGTTGCGAGGGATTCAAACAGCCTTTCTTATAATTGATTATGAAGCCTAATCTATGCAACAAAATACTTGTTTGCCTCACATTCTCCTTACACGAATCATAGCAATTTCCAATGCACAATATGTCGTCTAGATGAATTACTGACAAATATCCCTTCGACCTAAGAATGCTTACCACAGGTTTCATGATCTTCGTAAACAAATAGGGACTGAGATATAGTCCAAAAGGTAAACAAGCAAACTGATACAGAATAACCCTAAACCTAAATCTCAAATATTTTCTGCTTTCCTCATGAACGGGAATAAAAAAAAATGCGTCTTTTAAATCAAGCGAGCACATGAAAGCATTCGGAGTTAGAAGACTTTTTGCTACCCGAATGTCTTCCATCTTAAAGTGCGTCGCTTCAACAAAATCATTTATTTTTTCAAATCAAAAATGAACCTGTCTGATCCATCAGATTTTTTAGTTAAAAAGAAGGACGATAAATATTGACCCTTACAATCATCGC
>WSXT02006994.1:0-14830 GCA_011762715.2 Neuroterus valhalla | reverse complement strand
TGATATTTGAAAAGTAATATTTTATTCGCATTCTGTGACCAATCGTGAAGAGAAATGGTGAATTTCGTACCCGATTCGTCTAATATTGAGATTTTTGAATAAAATTTACAAAAACGTCTTTTTTTCTTATGGAAAATACGTGTAAAACTTCACGGGGATTGCGGCACCTCTAAATATATTTAAAAAAAAAAAAAAAAAAAAATGAATTAATTTTTTTTTGGGGACTCGAACAAATTTCCGGGCGTTTTGCATAAAAATTCGAAAAAAATTTTTTGTAATGCATTTTTGGGGCACCCTAATGTTCAGCTTGAACCAATGAATATTGTTTCTTCAGGAAAGACAAAGCTTTATTTATTTTCCTTCTATTATTTCATCAAAAGTGCTTGTTTTTATATTTTTACACCTCATTTGTAGTATCGTCTCAACTGTACGAGGTTGATTATCTGCACCTAGATCTAAACACAAGGAAACGTCTCTAGAAACAAGATGCAAAACCTATCCGATAAGAAGTTTTAAACGGCACAAAATTCATGGCTTTGAATATAAGTAGGTAATTCATCTTTGGAACTTCCATCATTGAAGACTATAAAAATTAGCTCCGTTGTAACTTCTCCATATAACAAAATTCCTTATCATAGAGGCCCTGACCCTGTCTCTTCAGATGCTAATTCATAGACTCAATAGAAATCTCCTCTCTAATTCAACTTACAAAAAGTATGTAGCAAGATTTATACATATCCACAAGGTCAGTGCTACAAATTGGTAAATATCAGTGTTGTATTTATAGATTAAGGAAAATTTGAAATCTTCCTCCTTGTACTGATAAATGCAAATTGTTTCTATAACAAGGAAGGAAAGGAATGAATGGATGAATGAATTAGAATGATTGAGGAAAAACTGAGTTGCTTATCATTGGATCTTCGGATCTTATGGAAATATTTGATATGGTGCATGTAAACAGCCTTTTGTAGATGAGGAAAGCGGAAATTTTCTCCCAACACGGAAAACTCCATAATGCTACGACAGCGCTACAAACTTAATGAATTTTTTAAAAATTAAATCTAATGTTTTAGAATAGTGGATGCGTGGGTAGGAAATAAATTATGGAATAGGGATTTCCATAACGACATTTGCTCGCTTTGTTACTTCCGAATATTTTTGTACTATAATATGTTAGTAATTGAGTGGAGACGTTAATTGATCATTTCCAGTAGAATCATGGCTTTTCTAAATTTCATCATTCCACTTGCAATTTTTATTTTGAAAACTGTAATTGATCATTAAAAACAAAGCAAAGAAATCATTGTTCTAATACAGGGATGTCCAAGGAGAAATATCTTCGCGTTAAGCCACGGGCTTCGTCTAACACCGCATGAACGCATCAAAGGTGTCAAGAGAGAGGATTGACGAGAGACAGTTATTTACACCGTTGCTCACGCGCTGGACACCTCTGTTCTAATACATGTTTCATTAAATAAACTGTCATTTTTTAGAAGTCAAATTTTCGTAGAACATTCTCAAAGGTGTTCGGATGAAACTCAAATAACCCTCTCTTGCTCGACTTCAGCAATAATAATAAGATTTTCGTGTATTTACTCCTGGGTTCCGGTGTTAGTATCAGGAATCGATTCTTCCATCTAGCTGGTTTTGAGGTTAAGTAACAAACTAAGAGAAATTTATCTTATACTCTAATCCAGAGGTGTCCAACGCGTGAGCAACGGTGAAATAACTGTCACTCGTCAATCCTTTCTCTTACCACCTTGGATGCGTTCATGCGGTGATCGCGGTGTGGAAAGGGGTCCTCAGCCACTGGGCTGTGTGAACAGTGCGCGCAAGTAGGCGTGGTCAGGCGTAGTCAGACAAAGCTAGTGGTAGAACGAGGAGAGAAATCTCGATGAAGCGCTCGGAGAAGGGGAAGAAAGGAGAAGCGCGCCAACCTTGCGTTAGACACCCCTGTTCTAATCAGACTCGACCGCTTTTCCATGTCCGAAACAGACCTTAAAAACAAAAAAAAATTATAATAAAAACAATCATTTTCTCTCTTTCCCCGACTGATTCTTGTTGTCAATTACCAATCAAAGGCATTTCAGTAGAAATTGCGAATAAAATGACGAAATTCAGGAAAGCCGCGATTCTATCGTATTACCTGACATTATTATGGATTACTTCCTTTTCGAAAATTAGAAAGAGATCTTGTTGTTCGATGTAAAGAATGTAACGTTCCTTCAGTCTGATTCTAAAATTTTAAAAATATATCGATACTTTATGAGAGAAAGAATGTTCATTTCTTCCCATTATAAGTTTGATTATTGAATAGATGAATCAATTGCTTGATTAAAAGTTGAACTCTTTAGTTGGAAATACCATTTCTTTGTTGAAGGTGCAATATTTTTATTCGAAATTCACCTCTCGTAGAAAATTCAACTGCTTCGTAAACATCACTTTATCTTTTTTTTTGTGTGTTAAAATTCAAGTATTTAGTTTAACATTGATTTTTCAATTCAAAAATTAAACTTTTTCTCTGGGAATTTATGTACTTTGTGATAATTCGCCTATTTTATAGAGAATAAATATTTATATGGTTGAAAAGCCATATTTCTCGCATGGAATGCATCTATTCCAGTTGAAGATTCAGCATTTTACATAAAAATTCATTAGTTTGGTTGAAAATTAATTTCTTTACCTGAAAACTTTTTAACCGTTCCATTTCAAGTGTAAAGTTGAAGTTTTCTAGTTCAATATTCAACAATTTTAATGAAAATTTGCCTTTCCCTTTTGTAAATTCAATTGTTTCTTTCAAAATTCACACATTCTGTTGAAAAATCGATTTTTTGCTAGAAAATTATCTCATTCAAAAGTAATTTTCTTATTTAAGAATTCTTCTCTACGATTAACAATTCAAGTTGAACAGTTTAATTTTTTTCAGTTTAGTCAAAAGATTATCCAGGCGAAAACGCTTATGTTTGGTTAAGAACTAATGCCTAAAGCAAAAAATGTTACTATTCCAGATTTGGTTGCAAGTCATGATTCTCATAGTTTCAAATTCAACCATTTCGTTAAAAAATTGTAGTTTTTGGTTGAAAATCAATCTATCATTCGACTTAAAAATTCGTCTTTCTGGTTTGAAATTCAACTTTCCTACAGCTAAACATCTGCAATTTTATTTGAAAATTCATCATTTAAAAAAAAATGTAATCATTTGTTTCAAAGTTACTTTTTTATCTTAGAAGAAATTTTAAACTGAAAAATCAACTTATGTATTTTATTTAAAAATTACATAATTGTAGTTAAAAATTCATGTGTCTGGTTTTCGGTTGAAAATAATAATTTTTTTATGTTCGAAATTCAACTATTTTGTTGAAACACTGTATTTTTTTGTTAAAAATTAATCTTTTAATTGATCTATTAATCTTCTTGTTTAAATATTCACCCTAGTGGTTGAAAATTGAAGTGATCCAGCTAAATATTTGTCATTTTAGTTGAAAATTCATCTCCTTAATTTGAAATCCAACTGTTAAAGTTGACAATTCCTAATGTTATATGAAAATTAATCACTTTAGTTGAAAAATGAACTATTTTGTTTGAAACCCGTTTTCTGTTTGCTATTGTAAATTGATACTTTTAATTATAAGGTTAACTGTTCCCATTTTTGTAAAAAAAAGGATATTTTTCGTGGAAAATTTAAGTACTTTTTTCTGAAATTATTTAATTTTGCAATGTTTGATCTGTTGTGGTAAAAGATGTTTAGAACGAACGTGATGGATTTAATGAATGTGTCACTTTTAGTTGACCGAGGAAATTGAAGAACTGACCAGGGAAAACCGGGAATTTACATGGGATTGGAATCTTTTCAATTCTTATAACTGCTCTCTCAGTTTAAATTAGTGAAATTCTTAATAATTCAATTAGTAGGTCAGTGATCTACTATCGAATTAGTGGAATTCCACAAGTTAGCTAAAAAAAGTCAAATTCTACTAAATAAATGAGTGATTTATAAGTTTACCTTTCAATTAGTGAAATTTTTGAAACGACCTAACAATTAGTGAATTTATTACTAATGTGATCAGTGACATTTTCACAAGCCACATTAGTAATTCAAAAGTCTAATATTCAATTAGAAGAATTTTTTAAGTGGCTGGAGAAATAATGGATTCTCACTGTTTCAAAAAATAATTTGATGTTCGACGATCAAATAAGTAAAATTCAATATAGTGACCGAATATTTACTGAATATTCTTAAAAATCAAGTAATTAATTTTTTCAATTTTTACACAGGTAACAATTTTGATAAGTAAACACATTCCAAGTTGATTCTATTAGGATTATATTCCATTTCCCGTGTTTGTATAACGTGTATTTATAAATTTCACTTTTTGAATTACGCGCGCTTTCATTCTGTCGGAAGTAGGTTGGCTTAAATGACACTACTCTCGTTTCCGCCTTCTTCTCGCGTTTGGCGTCTTGTGACTTGTCCCATGCATGCGTGCATGGTCGGCCATCGATGTGCCTACCGTTTTTTGGGTAAGTTCAAGTAGTTTTTCACTGTGTGTATTTTCCCACACAGCACAAATTTCGTCATAACTCCGACGTAGCTCCGCGGCGAAAAATTGTGCTTTCTACGATTTGATCTAATCGAAAAAATTTTTGCATATTTCATTTTTGACTCTTTCGAAGAAACCTAATGACAGCAAGGAGTCTGGCGTTTTGACGGTCAGCTTTGCATAATATATGCATATAATATACATAATTATAATTGCTTTTTTAATCATAATATATTATACATGTATGTACCTAGTTAAAAAAAAACATTGTTGAAAGCGTGATTTTCCACGAATAAACATTTTTAAAAATGTATAAATATTTCTAATGATTGTTTAATTTTTCCCATGGAACAATAATGAATAAGTTTTCGAACGCTAAATTATCAATAATTGCAGTGGTAAATATTTAATATTCTCAACAGTAGCTATTTAATAATGTAATTGGTAAAAATTCATCTATTCAATTAATTTGCACTATTCTCAATAGTAAAAATCTTCTAATCAACCTAAAAAATATCTGAATATTGACTTTTTCATTACTTTAGTTTGACTAATCTTTCGGTGATAATGACTAATAAGACGAGTCAAAATCTACTAATTACAGTAGTGGATTTCTACTAAAGTTTATGAATAGTATTTCACTTATTTCTTTAGCCATAACTTACTCATTTATTAAGTGGGTAAAAATCACTATTTCAATTAGTGATTTTTTACTAATTGTTAGTAGCTCACTTTTCTCCTTTTCAATTAGTGAAATTTTACTAATAATCAGTAGTTTTCTAATAATTCAAACTGAAAGAGTGAGATCCTTATGCAGTGCATTGTGATCGTAGCGAAGTGTATCACTCTGACAGCTACACAGCGTTCTTTAGCAAGTGTAGCGCTGTCAGAGCGCTACGTGTATACTTCCTATCACGATACTCTTCATATTGAATTGACAACGACAACATAACCTTGCGACCACTCTTATATTACTACCCAAGCAATATGGGGTTTTCCGTGAAGTGAAGTATGTAAATTTGAAGGAATATTTTAAAAGTGGAAAGTGCATGAGGAAGGTAGTAATCTGGTGGCTTCGACCTTATGACAATACTCGTAATTCGCGTATCGATCGACCAGCTAGACTTCTCTTTGCGTGTTCTAGTCCACATTGTTTTTGTTATCGATGTACGTCAATAGACTTACGTAAATGACAACCCTTTGAGGGCGGTGCCAATGAACCTTGTATTCATCGTATCTTGAGGCATAAACGACATGAGATGTCGTAAATTTTCATGTATGCAATGCTGAACTGTAGCCGATTGCAGAAAACTGCTATTGTATAATACAGCGCCAGCTATCTGCATAGCTTAGTATGCAGGCACTTAGAAGAAATTAGGATAAGGTCGTTCAAGTATCTACACTTCTTTGAAAGAAAATTATCGCTCAAAGAAAATCGTTTCAATAATATAAAACCTGGGTGTTGAAACTGGTTTTTGAATTAAAGTTCAGGTTCTAAGGATATGATCAGGAACGAGTATGAGGAAAGTGTGGAATATTCTTCTTTTTGCAAAAAAATAAAGATGCTGTTGAATTCAAGTCATGCATATGGGTAATCCTCCAAATACAGGGAACTTTTGGGAAAAGTGAATTTTTTTAGAAAATATTATCAAAATTTTAATTTGGGCTTGAAGTATAACAAATGCATGATTTCAACCATGTCTCGGAATACAGTCATGATTTCAGCCAATACTGGTGTTCGAAAGGAGGTAGCATGATAGCAAAGAAGTTCAGAAGTTCAAAATTCAATTACAAAATTTTTGAACATTTATGATAATTTAACAGGAAAATATCGCGACTCACCATGAATCACCCAAAATTCAATTTTAAAATTTCCGGAAATTTATGAAAATTTTCCGTAATTCATAGTATTTTCACAGGAAGTTTATGGTAACTTAAGATAGATTACCCCGAATTCAATTAAAAAACTTTTATAAATTTCTAGGAATTTATAGACATGTTCGGTCATTTATTATCATTTTACAGGAAAATATGGTGACTCACCAAAATTCCATCTTAAAATTTCCGGAAATTTATGAAATTTTTCCGTAATTCATAGTATTTCAACAGGAAATTCACGTTTACTTCAGATAGATTACTCCAAAGTCAATTGAAAAATTTCTATAAATTTCCGGAAATTCATGGACATTTTACAGGAAAATATGATGACTCAACATAAATCACTCAAAATTCAATTTTGAAATTTCCAGAAATTTATGACAATTTTCCGTAATTTGTAGTATTTGCACAGGAAACTTTTGGAAATTTTCGGTAATTCACAGTTATTTCACAGGTAATTTATGGTATCTTGAGATAAGTAACCCAAAATTACCGTTGAACTCTATTATTTGCAACCAAAATTTCCTCAAAGTTTTTACGGTGAGTAGGATGATTATCCTAAAATGAAAGCTTATAGATGTATGACTTTAATTATTCATCTCTGACGTCACTTTCCACTCCCTATGGAGTAAAAAGTACCTTTTACTCCCTATGGAGTAAAAAGTGGAGCTTCAGCTCTGCTTTAAAGGCGTCGAAAAGGCCGGAAATCATGCATGTGTTATAAAAATTTATTTTAAAGGCTTGTGTGGCTTTTTGACGCCACGCTTTATCTTATCAATTTTTTTAAGATAAAATAAGTCAATATTATACATTTTTTGCAGTCGTAACAACCAGCTTTGGTACAAAATATACAATTATTCTTAATTTCGCTTTAACATAAATTTCCTTAATATTAAGAATTTAACATTAACGCTCTAAAGTTTTTTATGAAAAATAATATAATATGAAAAATGAAATCTGTGACTTCCACCTGATTATCTATATTTAATTTATCCATTTGCTTCTTCTCTCGAAAATTCTGACAGTCAATTTGATTTTCATCGATATGAACACCTCGCTGTTTATTTTCCTACTAAAAACATAATTATACGTAATAAAGAACGTTTTAATTTATAAATAAACAGCATTACCATGGAAAATGTAATAATATATATTTTTACATTCGGTTTAATTGATAAATAAAGACCATTTCCATGTTCACAATTTTCACGAAACACAGTTTTCACAAAACATAATTTGCATGTAAAAAATTCTAAATTCACACTTTTAATCAGATTTATAAATAAGATTTCAATAAAACATGTATAATCATAAACTTTTATAATTTCACTTAATGTATGTAAATAAACGACAACCGTTAATGCATCTTAGGTGCCATCCATAAATTACGTGACCTTCTTTTCTTTTGTTTAAATAAAGATGAAAATAAAAATGCCGGGATGCCAAAAGAGATGCAACGATGTAAACAAAAGAAAAACGCGTCACTTAATTTATGTAGAGCCCCTTGAAGATAAATTAGGCTGGACGATACCAACCTAACCTCTGCTAATCTGTCAATCAAAATTCAGGATTGTGAGAAGTCAAAGAGTTCACAAATGAGAAGAATATTTTTCCAGTTTTAATTATGAAAATCGTATTCTTTGTTTATTTTAGTGCTTCTATGATTAAAACAAAATAATTCATCGAAAAATGATAACTTTTCTGAGAAAGTTCTTCGGATAGGCACAATTTAATGTCGGTCCGCCCTGAGGAGCTGAAAGTAAGGTTACGTCGATGGAGGTTACGTCGATGGAAAAGAACACAAAAAGTGTTCCTAAAGTTTCAAAGTAGGATGCATGGAAAATCCTTTGGGAATTTGTTTTCTCCCGTTCTGATATATATTTTTATCCTCCATTCATTAAATTTTGTTTACAAATATAGAATCAATTGTCAATTACGTCGATGGATACGAATGAAAATACGCAAGGTTTTCGAAATTTTTTTCCTAATTTGTAAAGAAAGTTCTTAATTTTCACATTCAAAGCTCGGACGAATGAGTAGTGAGCGGTTTTTCTTCAATGTTTTGCCAAAACTGGTCCCGATTGTTCTAAGTGAGAAAAAAATTCCAACAATTTCACCAATTCCATCAATTTTTATATTTATCGAATTATTTGAGTTTAGCAAAACAAATGTTGTGGGTTTGTACATTAATATCCAGAAAGGAAAAAATATCGTTTCCGGTTTTGTGATTTGGGAATTTGAAAAATGCGTCTCTAATTACATGCTCTCTTAGTAGTCAAGTTTGCATGAAATTTTCCCAGCTTGACTTGAAAAACATTCCATCCTTACATGATAATTCTTCATATATTATTCATCCTCGAAGATATCTTTTTATGGCGCTTGAAGCGTGAAAATCTTCAATTTTTCTCTTTTTGAGAAATTTGTGGATTTATGGAAAACAGAAGAGTAGGTCACTTTATTCCATTCGGCGGGAGAAATCTTATGTGGTAATGTATCTTTTGTTGAATTCGACAAAGTTCAGAGAAATTTCATGAAAGTCGATAGAATTAAAATGACTTACAGGTCAATTCAACGAAATTCAAAGGGATATGAATAGAATTCAGAAGGTTAAATGATAAATATAATAGAATTAAATAGAACTCTACCGAATTCCAAAGGATTTAATGTTACTAAATTGAATTGAATAAGAACTCAATAGATACAATGTGTTCATTGGACTCATAAGAATTCAATAAAATGCAATGAAATTGAATGGTATTGTAATGAAATTCAAAGACATGAATAATTAATTAAAAATAGTTTCCATGGTATTTTTCATTTGAATGTTATTTCTGAAAGTAATAAGTAATTTTTATGTTTGTTTACATTCAGGTTTATTTTTACTGCAAGATATACATGATGTGACGTATCGACGATTACCGGATCTATAGATAGGATTGTAAATTATGTACATGAAACTAAACATTGACATTTCTGAATAAATTCCATTGAATATGCATGATACAGGCAGGGCAACTTTGTTGCTGAAATTTTAAGGGAAATCTTGTAATGTATAATTTAATTGGTATAATTCTATTGCGCATCGAAGTTGTATTAACAGGGAAGTGGAAAGGTTATTTTTCAATATGTTTCGTTTTTCATATTATTATAAAATTATGGCATTGGTTTTATTTAGTTTACAATTGTTAAGAAGATACTTTACATCTATTTTTCAGATAATTTATGAGAAAATTTATACGTTACAGACTATGGTTGTCAATAAATATATAATTTCTCTTCTTATGACGAAGCAATTTTTTTTTAATCGGTTTTTTATTTTTAGTGGTTTTATCTGATCACGGATCAATTTTTTTTGGAAAAAGTGATAAAACACATTTATTAAAATGATACCAGAAATAACGTTAATACATCATTTTGACGTTTCTTTTAAAAGAATTTCAGATACATAGAACTTGACTGACCAATTGATTTTTACTGGTACGATTCTACTGTCTTCAATTTAGAAATAAAAATCCAATGTACCAGTTAGTTCATTATTCTATCTGATAGAAAAAATGCTGAACGGTTGGGAAGGAAGTAAATGTCATTATAATTATCACGAGGTTCTCTCAGTATTCGTATCGTATGAATTATGTAATTTTGGAGAGCTGAGCGAAAATTAAATTTGATCAAAGTTCAACGTTACCATTTTTTTCTATTGAATGAAAATATTCAACCAACTGATGTATCGGTTTCATTTTGGTTCTATTATTAGATTCAAGACAATGGGATTCTCACCTTTAGAGAAAAAAATTAAAAATCTTACAGGGGCCCCTTGTTATTGAATAACCGTTCCAAAATGTCTTAAGTTGGTCAAAACAACGTTAGTTCAACATTCAATATATCAAAGACGTTTTACGACGTCTTTGGGACATTTGATGTTTTCGGGTAATTTTTTGGCTTGACTGAGAACAGTCTTTGCAACGTTCTAATTACATTTTTAAATTTCGTGCCCATTGAGTGGGTTTACTGAGAACTCGTTTTGATTGCTCATGACTAGAGTGATATCTAGAAAATTATGATCAATGTTATCAACTCTGATTGTGCTATCAATGCTACATTTGCAAATACTATCTTCTTCAAATAACATGTATACATAAAAATTTGTACAATCCATCCTCAAGAAGTTGAATGGTCAACAGACGGATCTTCGTTCCTCTCACCCAAAGAACGTCTCTAAGATGACGTACTAGGAACTTAGAGAACACATACCAATTACTCAACAATGATGAGAATAGCCTCTTGCCCAATTTTCCCTAAAAGTGCAGACATCTCATCATTGTGAACCTGAAGCTTCAGAAGAAGACCAGCAAGAGAAGGATATATGTATCAACTTTGTGCGTACCTTGGAAGGATCAGGTATCCTCTCGAGGCCAAGACCCTCCACGATGCTGGACCTAATCGTCTCGAGCTCTCTCTCATCAAGACGTCCTTTCCCCGACGTTGGCACGAAGACGTCGTTATCCTCGTCTTCGAAATTAAGACGATCGGCATGCACCATCTCGAAAGTCTGATCGTAATTGCTAACTTTTCCGAGCTCCGGCATCGGAACGCCTGTCACGGTAAGCATCGAGGTTACAAGAAGGAGGCTGACGAGTACACGACCAAGGAGCCTGGACAAGGCTCTCCTGCAAGGTTCCTCAAGCCTTCTACCTTTCGTCCTCACACGTGATCCTGGTCCCAGAAGAGACAAGGTGGTCTTTTCACTCGCTGTGAGGAAAAAGCCGTCCTTTTTCCCAACCTTATTTTCACCTTGATCCTCACTCGCGCTACCACCTTTAACAGACTCCACGCGGAACTTCTTATCGGTATCTCGAGATTCCAAGTGAGTTATTAAGTGCTTGCCCATAGCCAGCTATACAAGCTCGTGGCCTGGGCCAGGTACTCGTGCATGTAGGTATTGTTGGGGTCAATCGCTCGCTGGTGAACCCGAGAGCCGCAACAACCGACCACCCATGTGCACCACCTGAGAAGCCTGATGAAGTTCGGATTTTTCAAAATTCCTCCTGATGAAGAACTCTGCTCCAGGGTTCTTGGGAAATCTTGGAAACCCTTTAAATCACCACTGGAGGAATGTGTATCGATCTGGGCGCAAAGGGTCGCAGGAACCTCGTCATATTGAACAATCTTGATTAGAAGTACACTTCCGATCTCACTGGGTCACTATCGCTCAACTATTGACATTGAAAACACTTGATCTTAGCAGCACTCGACGAACCATCTTCTGGGACTGATGGTACTGATGCTATTGCTCCTAGTTAGAGGCTCGATAATTTTTTTATCAATTCTACTATCTTTTTCATTGATCATTTCTGTGTTAGGGTTGTGATCTACCGGCACATGTCCGAGTACACTTTGATTATAATTCAAGACTGACGATCCTGCACCGACGAGCAGCGCGTGTCGACTGTTCACCGCGAAGCATTGCCGCGGAATGTATATGGGAAGACTGACACTGACTGGCTTCGGCGCAGCTTTTCCCTCGAGCCTTTCCCTCGAGGGATGTCAATTGTGAATCCCTTGTCTCCAATAATATCGTTGATGAGCCTCTAAACATGGACTTTTTCCAGTTTATACTTCTCTTGGACTCCTCGAATTCAAATCATGAATACGACTTCATGTAGCGAGAAGATCACTAATTGCGAAGAGCACTAATTAGTGTCTTTCATGTCCTGACGGCTATACAGAAATAGTTCCACCTAGAATTTCTTATCAAACTGATCCCGAATCGGTTCGACATCTTGAAAGTTGAGAGTCTTTGGGATTTTATACTACTTAAAAGTAACATCTTATGATTACTGTTACTCAAAAAGAAATTTTAATGTGATAATGCTTTAGTTTTTATAGTAAATTCTTCGATAGATTCAGATAATTTGGGGACCGTTCATAAAGCACGTGGAAACTTTTATTCGAGAGGGGGTTGAAAAGGAGGAGAAATGAATTTTTTAAATTCCCATGGGGTGTTGTTCAACTGAATTATAACTGAACTATAGAAACTTGATTCGATTCAAGAATAACCTATTATGTAATCGAATATTCAAGTAGTATTTAATTCCTATATTTTTTTTTATATTTTAGTAGTATTTAAAGAATTCTATCGAAACTTAATCCAGTTATGAGATGAGTAAATTCAAGAAAGTTTGGAATAGTTTTGAATGAAATCACAGAGTTTCAAAAGAATGCAATAAAAGTAAAAAAATGGATGAAATGCAACAGAGTTCAACAGGCTCAACAGAATTTAAACAAATAATTTGAAATCGAAGTCAACAGAACATGAATTCGACCAAATTGAACGTAATTTTACAGCGTTCTACGAAATTGAATGGAATTGAAATGCATTTAGTGGAATTCAATAAAACGCAATTGAAGTCCAACAAAATTCAATGCAGTGCAACGGATTCCAATAGGCTCAACTGAAATGAACAGAATTCAAATAAGTAATTTGGATCTGGAGACAACAGAACAAGAATTCGATCAAATTCAACGGATATGGATGAAATTGAATAGTACACAATGAAAGTCCAAAAAAAATTATATGGAATGCAACAGGTGTCAATGGGCTCTACTAAGCTTACTAGAAATCAAAGAAATAATTTCTAACAGAAGACAGCAAAATAGGAATTTCGATCAGATTCAATGGAATTTCGCAGCGTTCTAAGGGATTGAATGGCTTCAAATGGAATTCAATACAACGCACTGGAAGTCCAGCAAAATTTAATTTATTACAACGGATTTCAACAAACTCAAGAGAATTCAAATAAATAATTTGGAAATGAAGACAACAGAACAAGAATGTAACCAAATTCAGCGGAATTTTGCGGCGTTCAAAGAAATTGAAAAGAATTGGATAGAACGCAATGAAAGTCCAAAAAAATTGTATGGAATGCAACAGGTTTCAATGGGCTCTACTAAACTGACTAAAATTCAAAGAAATAATTTCGAACAGGAGAGAGCACAATAGGAATTCGATCAAATTCAATGGAATCTTACAGCTTTCTACGGAATTGGACGGAATTGAATAGAACGCAATGAAAGTCGGAAAAATTTTTTATGAGATGCAAAAGATTTCAACGGGCTCTATTAAACTAACTAGAATTCAAAGGAATAATTTTAAACAGGAGGCAACAGAACATGGACTTGATCAAATTCAATTCAACTTAACAGACTTCTACGAAATTGAATGGAATTGAATTGCATCCAATGGAATTCAATAGAACGCAATGGAAGTCCAGCAAAATTCAAGTTATTGCAACGGATTTCAACAGACTCAACAGAATTCAAATACATAATTTATAACTGAAGACAACAGATTAAGAATTGAATCAAATTCAATGGAATTTTGCGGCGTTCTACGAATTTCAATGGGATTGAATGGCATCCAATGGAATTCGATAGAACGCAATGGAATTCTAGCAAAATTCCATGTAGTGCAACGTATTTCAGCAGGCTCAACTGAAATGAACAGAATTCAAATAAATAATTTGGAACTGAAAGCAACAGAACAAGAATTTTATCAAATTCAATAGAATTTTACAGCTTTCTACGGAATTGGACGGAATGGAATAGAACGTAATGAAAGTCCAAAAAAATTTTTATGGGATGCAACAGATTTCAACGGGCTCTACTAAATTAACTGGAATTCAAAGAAATAATTTTGAACAGGAGGCAACAGATCATGGACTCGATCAAATTCAATGGAACTTTACAGACTTCTACGAAATTGAATAGAATTGAATTGCATCCATTGGAATTCAATAGAACGCAATGGAAGTTCAGCATAATTCAAGTTATTGCAACGGATTTCAACAAACTCAACAGAATTCAAATACATAATTTATAACTGAAGACAACAGAGCAAGAATTGAATCAAATTCAATGGAATTTTGCGGCGTTCTACGAATTTCAATGGGATTGAATGGCATCCAATAGAATTCAACAAAACGCAATGGAATTCCAACAAAATTCAATGGAGTGCTAAGTATTTCAGCAGGCTCAACTGAAATGAACAAAATTCAAATAAATAATTTGGAACTGAAGGCACCAGAACAAGAATTCAATCAAATTCAACGGAATTTTGCTGCGTTCTACGAAATGGCATGGATTTGAATGGCATCGAATGGGATTCAATAGTACGCAATGGAATTCCAACAAAATTCAATGTAGTGCAACGGATATCATTAGGCCCACTGAAATGAACCGAATTCAAATAAATAATTTTGAACTGAAGATAACCGAACAAGATTTTGATCAAATTGAACGTCTATTTACGGCTTTTGATGGAATTGAATGGAATTCAATAGAACGCAATGAAAGTTAAAATAAAATTCGATGGAATGCAACGGGTTTACAAACTCACATGAACGGAAAAGGAT
>WSXT02006993.1:0-29761 GCA_011762715.2 Neuroterus valhalla | reverse complement strand
TTTTCGATAAATTTCCGATGAACGACATCACGAGCATTAAAAGTTCAAACGCTCCTAAGTTTGTCAAAAATTTTTTTTTATCAAATCGGTAAAATACATGTCGTCTAAAATTCTTTGAAAAACAACATACTTTATTTTGGAACGATTCTGCGACTTGAGCTTACACAGTCTGCCCGACTGGAAATGAATTCGGCCTTTTGTAGATGGAATCTTCCAGAGATTCTACTAACAAATTTGTAATCAATAACTCAGATTGGAATTCTTCAAAATGTGCGCTTGGGTATGTGAAAATGTTGAGTCTTCTACTTTGATTTGAACAATTCTGAACAGTTATTACACATATATATATGGCACAGTTGGAGACTCAAAATTGACAAGACTTTCGAAGCAGGTTTTTAGAGGAGAACAATGTTAACTTGAGAATGTTAGAAACTAAACATTTCAAACACATAACTTTCGAAATTAAATTATTTTGAATCAGAAATTGTGCAATTTAATATAAGAATTAATCAACGCGTATAAACATTTACCGTGGCTACCCTGTTAAACTGAACAAAGATTTCAACCATGAATTATCTAGAATACTTTGACATAGAAAATAGATCTGAAAAAACTTATTACGTTTACTTCTATAGTGGTTTTCTCTTTATTATTCTTTCGGACTTTCATATTAATAAAATTTCTGGTAAATATCATTCTGAAAAATTATACGTTTCCCTTTGTTATTCCCTTCCTGATTTGATGTAATTTTTAGAAATAAAACTTTTCAAAAACAAATAAAGGTTCAGAAATCTTCAAGTGATCTTATCTCCTACGATCGAAGTTCAACGACATGAACCAGGTGCCCAGACACGGTTAATTCTGCATGTATATTGGTAGGCATCTTATCAAATTAACTTATCACAACGTTCCATACGTCACATGTGACGTAATGGAGATTCCATGACGTCATTTTACTAATTGAATGATGGCATCACAGACGGAACAAGTACTATCAAATAATCCGTCAATCATGCGCTCATTCATCTTGGGCAACTACACAAGTTAGTGTTACGCAGGACAAGGTCATTGATAATTTCTCCCTCTCTTTTTCTCTCCATAAAAATTCAGTTTTTTCTTATTATTGACTGGCCTATTGGTACTAACAAGTTGATATTACATTTATCAACGTATATATACCGGTGAAGAAGTTTTGCTCGAAATGAACAGCCAGAGTAAAAATTGATTTCTTTAGTTAATTTTTATTTTTATATGTGACGTATAAAAAAAAAAGATAGAGAATTGACAATTTCGATGTGAGTTTTCAATACTTACGAACAAAATAAATGTATGCGCTGATGAAACTTAATGATTATTAATAATTATTCAAGATGTCCATTTTTTGGGTTTAAAAATTGGAAAATACAATGTTTAGATTATCAGATTTAAATGATTAAATATTTGAGCATGTATGATAGCGAACGTCCCTGGAAAAAGATGGCTTAACTAAGAAAGTTTCAATCAAAAAATGTAATTGTAAAGAAAATTCTTTTGTATGCTCTCTATCAGAATTATTATTATTTCAAATCTTCGAAGCTTTTATTTCACCTACTTACATTTTGGAATCTTCCAGGATGAAATTCTACAACTTTGAACTCCTCTAATTTTCAAGGGCGAAATTTCGACCATTTGCAACTCAAAATTTGTTCAATTCAGAATTTTGAAATAATTTCGTGGTATAGATGGAACAATTCTGTTCGCATTCAATCAAAAGTGTTCCTTATTTTATTCGTTCAGAAAATTGTTTAATTTCAAGCTGAAAAGAATTGTTCTGAATATATCCAATTTCAATAACGTTAAAATTAAACTGTTAATTTAAGAAATACGATTGTACTATCAACAAGTGGTTTGACCAAGCACGTGTTTTCAACCGCCTTACGCGTGCGCTCAAGTTAATTCATGAGCAGATATGTGAAATTTTTAAGAGAGGGTAAATAGCGATGCATTAGATTGCACAAGTTCAAACAAAAAATATTTAGAATACAAAAACAATAAATATCAATACCAAAAATTACTTGAAAAAAACCTAATAAAAATATTCGCTGCCAGAAATTACTCTAAATAACTTGAAACCTAATTTCAATATCAAAATAACTATCCTTACAATATCAGTCATCACAACATTAGATAAAAAATAAAGCAATAAAAATATCACAGTTCTATACTATAATAAATTTATAAACCAATATTTTAAATCCATCTGAGATTTTCAAATTAAACCATTAGATTCTGAAGCTTGAGCAAACCATACGTGGTTGATCGTTTCCCATTACTATAATACATTTTCCCGGGCAGCCCGGACACGCGCTATCGACCCCAAGCATTCGTACTATCGCTTACGACCACTATACAACCTACCCTTTAAACTACTCATATGCAACCTTTATATACCTACTTATTTTAATGACTTAAAGATTGAGATTCTAACACTTTTCATGTATCAATCCTGATCATGTACCCTTTTTTTTTTAAATAAATTTTTGTAACTTCACTTTTAGAAATTAATTACGCCTCTTTGAATTTTGAAACATGCCCTAATTTTTATTCTGGTTATAATACAAAAAATTAGCGATAATGACAGAAAGAAACTAAATGCATGGATTTGCACGTCTTAAGTGGATATATGATAAAAATGTTGATACATCAGGTCTGTCTGAAATAATTTAGAGAACCTGATCCCTTATAGAATTACGAGGTGAGTGCAGAAACTCGATGAGGTAAAACATTTTGTCAAAAAGACGGTTTAAGAATATTTTAAAAGTCGACAGTTTTTGATCCTGTATTGAGTATTATAAGTATCATCAGGTAATTACAAATTTCCATTATGCATTGGTAGTCTTCAGAACTATATCTTAGTTTGTTGAAAGACAAATTCTGATGAACATTTTAGAATGATTAAAGACTTGAAAAGTTCCACCGGATTGCAATCACTTAACTATATACATAAAATTCTCCCGAGAAGATTAATTTCATTTAGTCACCGATAAAAATTATTTGTCGAATACAAAAAAATGATCCTATTATCTAAAGTAACATTCCTCCCGGTACCTAATTATTCCATATGTGAATTTTCAGATGATTTAAAAATCTACACTATAATAAGCTCAACTATTTAGAGTTTCTTCTTCCAGGCATTCCTTTTATTCTTCAAAGAGTTTTTTCTGAACTGAACCTAAATGAATCTTCCCAGCTCCTTAATAAAGTTTGCTAATAATTGATTCCCCAAAGAATTGTTTTCTAAACTAGTAAAAGAATGTCAAGCAAAAAAGAAAATAACAAAAACAGCACGTAAATTTAGTAAGAAATGAACTCACCAATGTTTACAATGCGAATGCCCTCATCCTCAAGGAACTTCAGAGCCACAGAGACGTTCTCCAATTTCTGGGATCGGAAGTTGGGTCGTTTGTTGTGCTTTGGAAGGTGTTTTTGCGAAAGGACCTCGACAAGACTGACGAGCCTGAGGCCATCTGAGAGATCGCTCTCGAGGTCACCGATATGTTTGCTGACACATTTCAGGTGCTCGTTGGCCCACCTAGTGAAGGTGTTTTGCTGGATCCTCTTCCACTCGGCATCCTCGGCCAACTCGCGCTCAACCATCTCTTCCTCCTCCGTAGTGGAGTTCTCGCACTTGACTGACTTATCATTTTCATTCATTTTATCGGCCGGTTTGGTAGAGTCGCTGGGTGGCGATGGGGGTGGGGAAGCCGCTCTCCGATTGGCGGATCTTCTCAAACTCGAGGGAACCGGTAGCAGGACACCGGTGTTATCGTGTTGGATGTCAAACTCGTGCTTGTGTGAGAGAAATTCTACTCGGTCGTCAATGCAGAGAGATCAGCTGGAGAATTCCGAGTCGTGTTTATATATCCTCGCGCAATCTGTTGTCGAATGCTGGAGTCTGTCTTGTTGATTCACCTCTGTTAAAGTCCTTCCCTCAACCCCTGGAGTTCTTGAAAATCTACAATTGAAATTTTAGTTAGTTAGAATATTCATTTTTTGTCCTCAAACACACTGCATACATTTGGTCAATTATCCTTGGAAATAAATAGAAAAAAACTTGAACTTCAGTTTGTTATCTTCTCATTTTTAGAAATGTATGCTTTCGGAAGTTCATTCCAGCAAACGATAGTGATTTTGATTTAGAGGGGTTCTTACTTTGTTGAGTCAAAAAATGTTTTTTTTTTGCATTTTCGGATAGATATATGTTATAAAAATACACCTGCAAAATTTCAAGTCAAAATATCAAAAAATTCGAAAGTAACGGGCCGTTGAATGGAGTGGTAAAAAATTGTAATTTGTTTGAAAAATTTGTTAATAAAATTTTTTTAAACAAATGAATTTTTCAAATTTGATGGCGGATTTGAAATCAGTGTTTTTCTCAAAACATGGTTTTTCGACTTCTCGGAAAACCTGGAAGGCGTGAAAATAAAAAAATCAAATAAAGTCAATAAAAAAAGATTGAACATTGTTTGTTTAAAAAATAATTAGTAGAAATAAAAACGTGAAAAAATCAATTTTTTCCAAATTATCATAACTCTCTCATTTTGTAACAATACAATAAACATTGACATACAACTGTGAACAATTTCAGCCTCTTATCTTTTCTCTTTTCCTCAATTTTTGATTTTAGACTCACAATTTATAATTTCAAATAGCTAAGTGTTTATTGGGTTATATTTTTCATTCAAACGATAATTTTATTTCAAACTGCAAGCTTACATATTTTAACAATTTTGAATTATACTTCCCAAATCAAATATTAGAAAATTCCTTAAAATGTAACCCAACTATTATGTCTTTTCGTCGTTTTTTAATATTATCAACTAGAAATAGAATTCATTAGGTTCCAGTTTCGAAACATTTAAATTAGAATCAGTAGAAGAAATTCTTTCGGTTCGAAACTTGTTAAGTTCTGCATACTTACGTTGGACACTACGTATTCAATTCTATTTGCATAATATCATTGTTTGAATAAATAAATCCTAAACAGTTGAAATTGTGTCTTTTTCGAATTTTGAATTGGAAGAGACCATATTAATACAGAGAAATAAATTAAATCTTATCTTCCCATCACTTTTCAGACAATTAGGGTGGTCAGTTGGAGGATGCTCAGTTGGTCGTTGGAGCTAAGGCATGAGCTTTGGGCCCACTCCGTCTGGTTGCGGGTTCGATTCCCGCCTCGCACTCTGGAGAGGTTATGCAAAGGAGAGGTTGGTAAACACAGATGAGATGTGATATGTAAAGACTCTCAAATCCGTGAAAGGGAGAGAATATAAACAAATATTTCAATTCCAGTTGCACTTTTCAGACAATAAGGATAAAAAAGATAATTTTTTATAGAAAGTATTATAGAATAATAGTAAAATGCGGATACCTGCTTTGAAAAATAATAGGAGCACTGGAGTTTTCTAAGTATATGACTTTAAACTTTATGTTAATCTATTCAGTTTCTGCACATCTTTGTCAGTTCTTTTGGTCCATACCCACGCAAAAAATTGAAAAGGCTGTGATTAGCAACGTGACAAGGTTACATCAAATTGTGTTAGGTCAGGGTTTACACACGTGCATGCTTAAATTGGCCAGCCATGAGACGCGGGTTCAAGAAGTCTATAAGTAAATGATTATAAATAGAATTTTATAAACGTCCGGTTAACAAACGGCCATTGACATCAAATCTCTTTTCCACTAGTTTCTTTTCAAGGTTATCGATTCGAAGAATAACGATTTTCCTACTCAATAATTGTAATTTCCGTAAAATGTAAATGAATAGTTTCTGAATGTTAGAAACTGCTGGAGAAAAAGTGTATAATGCAGGCATGAGGTATAAAAACTAGAATTGAAGAGGATACAATCGAAAATTTAATTGTTTGCACTGTAAACTTTTGAAGAAACCATTAGAAAAAAAATTCTGGAAATATTTAGTAAAGTTCTATGATTATATAAGCAATTGGAGATGATAACAACATTTATTTTCCATATTGTAAATTCAATTTCTCGTCAAGAAATACTCAAACGATAGATATTTTAACCTCCCCCTGCGAAACAAGCCAAAATTTCATATAATGATATGTTCCAGATTGAACAATCAAGAATAAGGTTACTCGAAGAATAAAATTTTAGATTTGAATCTTTCAAACCCAAACAAATTCAGATTTGAGAACTCCAAAACTAAACTTTCGTAGAATTGGACATTCAAATCGGCCTAAGCTTCGATTCCAACATTTTCTGAATCAATCATTCCAAACTGAGAGGTTCCAAAGCCACCCATTCCCGAAATTTCCCATTGTAATCGTGGAATTGAAAAAAAATCAAAAAGATCATCAATTGCGGACCTTCAAAAATGAATTACCTTAATAAGCATAGGAAAATGGAATTAAATTTTGTGTAACAACATTTAATTATGGAGAATTGGATCCTGCATGAAGTGTTGAAGGTTGTTTGATTCCAAACTGCGTTGAATTCAGGACAATTTAAGGATTTAAATCGTTTGAAGTTGATTTCGAATTCGATTATAGGGTTAGAGCTTTCGAAAATTAAATCTTTCCACTTCTAATTGCAAAATAAAAACATGTAAAACATAACAATATAAAATGTAGCGTTCGAAAGAATATCCATCATTCCGACATTGTAATTATACAGAATTTAACAAATTCTTCTTCTCTCCAGGCTTCCAATTAGAAATAGTTCAACTTAAAATTGTTTCTCCCTATAGCCTTCTACCTTCCATAAGACTGAAATCAGATGTGTGAAAATAATCTATTGTAAGTTTTAGTTCTGGATGAGTCGATTAATATTAATTTGCCTAAATTCAAAATTTAAATTTTGAATCTTTATATTCACATGGTAATAAGATAATAATTTTATGTAAAATTCAACATCGCCAGTTTTCATTCCATCTCCACGTTTGGGCAAGATAACTTCCGGAGGAATTGTAGAATTATTTGTGGTTTACTATAAAGTATACGAAACAGATGTTTGAGAGAAAAACACTGCATCCGAAAAGGATCTACAAATGTACTTTGGACCATTTTTTTATAAAACGTATAGTTTTCGTTTTCATCGTGATGACAATTTTTAGAAAGTAGAAAATACCATTTTATACAAAAAAATAGGCGAGATTCAAAGATTTAATAGGATTTAATAGGTCATCTTAGCAAGGCTGGTTTTAATATATGTGATAGGTTTTATCTTTGAAGTAAGCAAGATGACCTTCAGCTGGTTCGGTAGCGCTGGATATGTCAGGGGCAACGGGCCCTTCATGTTACATTTTTTTGAAAATTTGGTGATTTTAGCAAAGCTGAGATTAACAGATATAGTCAATTGGAGAGTATAAATTGTAGAAACAACATTCAGCTGACATTTCACTGCTGGATAAACTTTTCAGCTGACATGAAAGACAATGATATCAACGCCCGTACATACGTGGTTGTACGGCACTCTGAGACCGTGCTTCACGCACAAATGTTTTCTTGACCATTGGAATAATAGTAAAATAAATCATAAAATAAACGCTTGAAAGTAGTATTCAACAATAATTGTTGAATGCTATTTTCGCAGAACAGTTGACAGCTTCTTCATCGTTTGCCTGCTAATGGCTGAGTCAACCACGGCGTCGACTTAAAAAGAAGCGATATTTAAATAATCATTTTTTTGTGTAAACTAAATAAGAAGGCATTTAAAAATTTTAATTCCTAGTAGGAACTGTTATTATTTTAATTAATATTTTTTACTTTTTAGTTACTATTTTTGAAGTCATTTTCGATTTCTTTTTTTTTTTTTGGAGTCGCCTTTTTTCTCAAAATTTTCCATCTTTATTTTCTACTTCTTAGTTACTACTGTTTAAATCATTTTCGATTCCTATTTTTTTTTGGAGTCGGTCTTTTTTTTTAGATTAAAAATTTTTTTTACTCTATATTACAACGCTAAAATTAAAAAGCACCATTCATAAATTTTTAGCGTGATGCTTATTGACGTACACCATTTAAATAACACAAGTGACACAACAATAGACTAAAAATCATTGAACTAGAAATTTAGTGCTGATAGGTATAATAAAAAAACGCGACGTTGCAGTTCAACCGTCTGTGTGCACGCGCTACACAGTGGTTCCAAATGCCTAAAAAGCGATCAAAAGTAGACAAAAATAATTTTTTAAAATGGTTTTCTAGAGTTTACATTCACTTATTATTATTTTTAGACCTCGGAAAAGCGTCTAAGAATGTCTGAATCTTCATATGATGTTCTTTGGCTCTCTCTAAAGTTGCGCTTCCTAGACGCAAAATTTCACGCTCTCCAAGCGTGAATAAATTTTTTGTTATAAAAGTCGTTTAATTTATGTGAAAGTCAAGCGATTTACACTTTCAGCGATGGAATCTCTTCCTGACAGTTTTTGTAATTGAATGAAACAAACAAAAACTCGAAAAAAAAAGATTGTTGATGAAAATAATTATAAACTTTTTATGGTATGATCTTATATTTTCAGCTAGAAGTCGTTGATAAAAATATGCACAAATAATTTTAACCGCGATCAACCGCTTCCGTTTTTCTTTTAAAAAGTCGACTGAAGCCCTTTCTAGCACCTATCAAAAAATTAGCTGCAACTCTTTGCAACCTTGACATTGACGCGAAATTTTATTTCGTGATTTCGGCACGCCTACATGCCGTCGCGGCACCACATTGGGAAAAAATGCACTTTTTTGGGACAAAGATCATCCGAATCCTCAATTTTCAACGGATCAGAGCTTTTTCTTTTGAATGCTCATGAAGAATCGTACTTTAACGTAGAGGTGCACGTTTTTTGAATTTTTTATTTAATAATTAGTTATATCGCTTTTAATTTGCAATTGGTTATATTTGCGATATTTACATAACCTCATTCATCGATATTACTTCACAAAGGTGTAAAGTTAGAAGAGTTACTTTTTTTGAATAAAAATGTAACTTGTGGATGAATATCCTGCATTTTGTCGATTGAAATGAACGAATTATTGAATATAACTGTTAACTGTTGCATTTTCGGATTTCGAATGTATTACTTACATAGGTTTGATTATAAAAATGTGAAGGATCAATTTTTAATTGCGAACAAGCACCATATGACAATTATAGTTAAAAGTTTTAAAAATTTTCATTAAAAAATTCACTTATTTGTAACATCTGTGCATCTAAAATTTTTCTTTTTTTGGAAACATTTATTTTCTTCTGGAGAACAAGAATATTACACATCAGAGTTCCATGGAACAACATTTGCCATTGTTTTGAACAACTTTCATAAACAAATTCACTCATGTTGTTTCATGGAACTCTAATGTGTAGTATTATTGTTCTTCAGATGAAAATAAAAGATTCCATCGAAAAAAAAAGTTTTCGACACACGAATATGACAAATAAAAAAATTTGTCCATAAAAATTGTTGAGAACAATGACAAATGTTGTTTCATGGAACTCTAGTGTATAATATCCTTTTTCTCCCGATGAAAATAAATGATTCCACAGAAGAGAAAAATTTTTTGATGCACAGATGTTCCAAATAAGTGAATTTGTTTTTAAAAATTGTTTGAACTATTGATTATAATTGTTATATTGGATTTGCCATTTTGTTTTTGAAATTTGGAAAACCGGATTCGTAGTCAGCAAACTCGAAAACCGCCTTACACCAATTTTGGAAAGAATCAAAACTTTATTCAACATACTCGTCCACCATATTGGATCCACCATTTTGTTTTTGAAATTTTGGAAACCAGATTCGTAGTCAGCGACCCCAAAAACCCCTGAGTAAGAAAATTTGGCCTATTTTATGAACATTTTATAGTTTTGGCCACCTTTTAGGCATTTGGAACCACTGTGCGCTGGTATAATTGTATCATATGCCCCCCCCCCCCCCTATAGTGTGCATGTCGGTTTGTTTTAATTGTTGAAGACTATTGTCGAACGTTTCTTTCATGATTCATTTTATTATTATTCTAATGGTCAAGAAAAGATTTGTGCGTGCAGCACTGTCTTAGAGTGCCGTATAACCACGTATGTCAGGCGCTAATATAATTGTCTTTCGGGTCAGCTGACAATATCTGTTAATTTCAGCTTTGCTAAAATCTTATTGCAAAATTAAAAATTGGAATGAACAGCCAAACAACGCGAGATATAAAAAATTAATTTCAGGATAAATTTTTTCTCCTAATAAGGCCTACAAAACATCCTTTTAACATTTCCTAATGGAACTCAAAGTTTCAAATTTAAATCTTTGCAAATTCTAGGCTTATCGGCAACCCTGGATTATTATTAGAAAATCGTTGAATTGCAAATGTTTTTTTACAACATCTGTGATCCATGTTGATTTTTAAATTAATGTTTTGGTTTATTGTAGGCTGGTTTCAAGACTATATATACATTCAAGCCTATGTAGTCTTGAATGAAATCGGCAGCATTTCATTACCTTGGCTGATCCTTAATGGTCATAACTACTTAAACTTTCACTGAACACCCAAAATGAAATACCTACTTTCGATCGGATGATTATTTTTCTTGATCAAAAAAGTATTTTTTTATCGTGTATCCTATCGAAAAAAACAATTCAAAGAAGCAATTCAAAGAAGGAATGTTTTAGCGTAATTAAGAGCAAACGGGAAACATTCACACAGATTTCAGTGAGTCGAAGAAGCTGTTACTGATTGAAGCAAAATAAAGAAGTGGCACCATGAGATTATCTGACTCATTCTTCGTAACATGTACAAGTATGGTTACATCTCTTACTGATATAACTCCTTTAAAGACTCTTTGAGAACTCACTTTTATCACGTTTATAAATTTCAAAAGAATCAACCTGAAATTTTTGATCCTCACTAAATTGTCTAATTAAAATTAATATTCATTTGAAATCAGCTTTTTAAAATTTTATCTATTAGTACGTGCTTAGAAAATTTAAACCTTTTTTATCAATTTCAAGCGCGAGAAGGATATTCGACTCAACGTTCTTAGTTCTTACTTATTACTCTCCTAATGAATTATCGTTATTTCCTTACATATATAAAAAGATCAGAAATATTAAATAATTGAAAATTGATTTGAAATAACCGAAAATGTGTCGCGATAAATGCATCTCATAGCCAAGATATTTTCGGTAGAGTATTTTCGTATACGATGGATATTCATGGTCAGTTCTTCATTATGAATATGACTGAAGAATAAATAAATTTGTTATTGCAAGAGAATAGACCAACTTCATAGCAATCATTTGAAGAATATAGTAGCTCTTCTCCAACAATCTATTAAAAAAACAGGCTTGATTTCAAAATAGGACACGAGAAGATTAAAGAGAGGCCTGACAGGCGTGTAAGTTTTGTGGATACGGCTGACTGCCAAGATATTTTTGAAATGTTTTTATCTCTATCGTGCTCAATAGGCTCGTGAAATCTTGGGCGCTCACTTAAAATCGAGTATAAGAAGATTAGAGCTTTTAGAAGCGATCCTTGCTGAAAGAGGACTCTGGACATGATTAAAGAAGCTCTTCAAAAAGGTTGCAATTATTTAGTTCTGCATCATCTGTAGGTGCACTAGTACAGATTCGATTACTCTTTTTATATGAAACTGCATTTTTGAACGCTCCTGATTCAGTTGAATATTTATGATTTCTTGGCAAATTAAATCGGAATTATTTTAATCTAATTTAGAATACCCATTCAAATATTCAATTCGGAAGACATTGAGTTCCCACAAGTGCCTTTCTAGAATATTAGGCAATTTTTGGTTAGAGCTAGGAATATGCACAAAGTGAGGGACGCGTACTTTTGGCCTTGACTTAAGTAAGTCTGACTACACATCAAATCTTCTACTGCGCTTAAATCTGATTTATCTACTCCAATGACCTTATTATTATAAATTCTAATGCAATAGAGATCCAAGAATTATCTGTTATTCTGTCAAATGAAGAACAGTATAAAAACAGTGGAAGTAAGCTAAAATAATAAGCTAATTAAGCAGAATAATTTTCATCTATATTTTGTCTGTTCTTTAAAAATATAAACGTGCAACTTGTATTGCTATTTAAGTAGAACACTAAAAATTTCTTTTCGCTAAGGGGGAAATCAATTTTGTTTAGACCGTCAACAAAATTGACACTGCGCCACATCTCTTTTCCGGAAATAAACACAGTATTTGTATCATGAAACTCTCATTTAGACCCCTTCAAATTCACGCCACCATAAATTCCTCAATGTAGGAAAATACCAAGCCAATTTATTATTGCTGATGTAGCCTTAAGAACATTTGAAAATTACCTTTTTTAATAAATATCGTCGATCTGATGGAAAGTTGGTTCAAAATTAATCTCCAATTGAAGAATCCCAGTAATTATGTAAAAGAAGAAATGTCTTCTTGAAGATGCAGATGGTAAATCACAAAATCACCTCAAAATCTTCTTTTTCACTTTTTCGCGTTAAAATTCTTTTGTACACTCATCGGAACGATTTTTCCGGCATTAACGCGAGTGATTCTTGTCGCACTGAGATGCACAGATTGGTGGAGGCTTAGACGTAAACCGTCGACTTAGTTGCAAACGCGAAAGCAGGTCTGACTGAAGTTCTCCAAGAATAGTTCGCGGACCCTCACTTTTAGCCCCAGACATGAGAGTAGGGGGTCCGAAGCTATATATATGTATGAATGTCTTCCCTTCGCACACAAATGATGTGAGGGTTTATTCGTATGATAAAACGAAAGTAAGATACATGGAGAACCAACGACTTCGCTTGAAGAAAGCAATCTGAGGATAGCCTTTCGGCACCTTGGTGTCGCTTACTTATGGCGCTTACTAATCATAGAAGGATGTAAATATGTCGGAAGACCTTCCATATCCAATAAAAAATAAAAAATAAATTTTAAATTTTTGCTTCGGTTTAAATCAAGGAAAAATACGATTTTCACAACTTGAACATCCACATTCAACTTCCTCATGCTACCTTGCAAAGTTTCCTTAACAAGTTTAGAGCAATACAGAGCAATAAAAACAATAATTATTCTGCACCATCTTTTTTTTCATCTGTATCTTCTTTGAGATGTATTTACATTTTAGAGTTGAGATTCAACTAAAGGATTGCACGGTATAAGGGTGTATGTTTAACTATATGAAGTTTACTTGAGGAAGAAAGAACTGTGTAACTTTTGTACATTTAATTTGAAAAAAAAAAAACTGAAAAATCACCTACAGGTATGTTATACCAGGCTCTATTTAATAGTAAATAAAACACCTGAAGAAAAGCAAATACCTCCGAAAAAAGCCTTATAAAGGGGGCCAATGTGCACCCCAAAAAGACGAATCTAAGATAAAAAGAAGTGAACCCAAGTTCAAAACATTTTTTATAGTTTTCCTTCGAATCAGAATACTGTTTGTAGTCCTGATTGGGCTCCACTGAATCCTAAAAAAAGGAGGCAGAATATATCAACAATTTTACTTAAAATATTATTAAAAGTCCATCTCGTGGATTTGATTGAGGAAATTATGGTTAAACTACACGGCTTGTAGCGTTTATGCATTTACGCTGTGTCACCTTTAAATTGATGAAGTTTTATACCATTTAAATACTAAAAATTATGTATAGCGTCGTATTAAATGAAATACTCTATTTTTGTTGGGTCGCTTTTTTCGCTAATGTAGATTGAGACTTAAGGATTATTATTCAAAAAAGTTACTATTTGACTAAGATAAATAAATGGCATAAAAAGATTTTATAAGGGAAGATTCGAACAACAAGGTACCTTCAAATTGGATTCAACAACGAACAAGCATTCTGTTTGCACCTATGCAAAATATCCCACAGTTTTAATGGGATTGTCAATGTATGTCGTCAATTATTTATATAAAAAAGGTGATCGTAAAGTTGAACAGTTCCAAATTGAACAAGCAGGCTTTGACTATGTTACAGAGTCTTCAAATTAAAAATGACTGCAAGTTAAAAATATTTCATCATTTCAAATTTGAAGCAGTCAAAATAACACAGTTATGGAATGGAGAACTATCAAAATTGAAAAATTGTAAGTTTTCAAATATTCAAAACTGAAAGAGTTCAGAATCAAGCAATTTATGAAAAAATTAGATGAAATAGGAAGCTTTCAATTTGGATAATTTTAAGATCGTAGAATTTCAATGAGGTAATAAAGTAAACCATATTTTGGAATTGAAACCTGAAATCTTTTAAAATTTGAAAATGTCCAACTGTAAACATTAAGGTGAAAATAAAGATTTACAAGTTGAGTTTTGAAGATAATACGAGTGAAAGCACTATTTTGTGTTTAAACTTTCAAAATCGAATATTTATTTAAAATATCGAATATTTATAAACTCATAAATTCAAATTAAAATGAAAATTTAAATACAAGTTAACTTGGAATCTGATTTCCCAATAAACAAGCATCCTGTTTGCACATTTATGCAAAACATTTCACATTTTTGTTAGGAATATTTTTAGTGTCTGCCGTCAATTATGTTGCTCAGTTCAATATTAAAGAAGCAGGTTTCGGCTATCATAGGGTTTTCAAATTAAAAATGATTGTAAGTTCAGAATATTGCCTCATTTAAAATTCCATCCTGTCAGAATTACACACTTCTTAAAAGAAACTATAAAAACTAGAACATGTAACTTTCCAATGTTTATTAATCGTAAAATTCTAAGAACGTACGATTTCTATGAGACAATGAAGTGAACAATATTCAAAAATTGAAGGCTGAAATCTCCTAAAATTTTGATATGTAAAAATTAAGGTGGAATTGAAGATTTACGCATTGAGTTTAAAAAATAATGCGAGTCAAAATTTCAGCGTTAAAAATGGTATTTTTTAGAAATAAATCTCCCTCATGCGTTCAAAATTGTAGTATTTTGTGTTTGAGCATTCTAAATTGGAAAATTTCAAATTCAAAGATTTGAAATGAAACAAAACCTGATTGTAGCGATTAAAATTGAATGAACAGCATAAGTTTGATCTGTACCTTACGTCTCCTATCATAAGCAACTTTATTTTGAAATTCTTGGAGTATGGCCGTTCCATAATAGGAAAAAATCAGCGACAAAAGGTTTTGACAAAATTCCCAAATTCATTAATAATTGCTACGAAAAACCAGAATTAAAATGTTAACAATGTCTAAACGAAGGCATGATACATAAAGTAAGATATTGGCAAGACTTAAAAATCAAATAGTTATAAACTTATATGAAGCCAAATAAAAATAAAAACTTGAACTATTCCTTATCATGATAGAACACGAATATCAAAGCACGAAGATGAAAACAAAAGTTTTTAAACCAAAAACCATACTAGAACGCTTATTCATCTAGAATTGTATACCTAAAGAATTCTAGAATGGTTAAACTTTTGATATTTACTTAGTAATTCTCGTTACTTAATCGGAACAGGGAGACAAAATAAAAACTCCCAATTTCAAATACATAGTTCAATGTATCATATCGAGGTATTAAAAGATCAGAAGTTTTAAACTCACTGTTTTACTATTTCCGAGACACTTCTTTTTCAGAGTGACCACGGTCGTGACTCTCGCCAAGAAATAGTCCTCGTCGACAGCGCTGACATTCCACAATGCGTTGTCCATACAATTTCGGAGAACTATTATTGTTCCACTGCTCTCCTATAAGCTATCTCGCTATTTCTTCGGCATCATCAAAACCAGCTGTAAAAGAATCAACCCCCCGAAAAGTGATGATAACTATCAAAATTTTCAGAAGATACTAAATTTGAATAAAAGATTACGATTCAAGTGAATCTATTTTCAAATTTGATTACAATTACTGCTCTGTATAAAATTGAATGCCTACTGATATACTGTCAATTAATTTTCACCTGAATAGATACATGGATATGATGGAAAATAAGAATATAGTCGACCCCAAAAATAAAATATTGTATATGCTATAGTCCATTTTCTTTCGCTAAAGTAGGTAGACAGTTATTAAACTTACTTAATAGTCATTAAAAGAATAATTCTCTCCATAGATCTTACACATTATTATTGAATACAAAATAAAAACCATATGTCGCAATCGCCTACGGATAAAATTAAATGGATTGACTACGCAGTAAAAATACTTTATAGAAAAATATTGATTCGATTACAAAAAAAATGGATCACATAATCTGGAATTAACTGTATAACATCTAGAACATTAAATATTAGGAATCTATAGAATTTGAAAATGAATAAATTTTTATGAAAAACTTAGAAGAAAAATTTTTCTTTTCCATGGAAATTATTTTGTTTTCCGGATTCAAAATATTTGAAACTTTTATTTACATCGCGGTAACGAATTTAAGTCTGTTTTTGTAAGATAGCACATAATCAATGACCCAATGGCCCACTAAGGGATTGAAAGGCCGGGCAGTCCATTACACATTACCTTCGAAAGTGAGTTAAAATCAAGAGCCGTATATGGTTACCGGTGAGGCGACCAAGGAGCTCTTGTCTCATTTACGCACACACCTCATGGATTTGAACTACAAGACAACTCTTTCCCCCCGAATACGTATGATTTAATCCCTCCTAAATAGTCGTGAAGACCATACCGGGAAAAGAGGGTTACGCTACGAGAGCTCGTTTCTATCGTCCATTCCGAGCTACAGAGCTTCCAGAGAATTTCTCAAAATTGTATTTGGTAACATGATAATTCACATACGTGTTTATAACAAATTTACTCCAAACTAAACTTCTCAACTCTTGAAATAACATTCCTCCTAATTTTTATTCAAGTTTTTTATAATTATTATGAGGGTTTTACCATACAAGTTTGGAAAAGATATATCTTGATACGAACTTGTTTAGATTAAAAAAAAAAGGATTTTAAATTCAATTAATCATAGGTCGCGAACACTTATTCTTCGATTTTTGCGAAAATTCTTTTAGTATTTGAAGAACGATAACTTCTACGAAGATATTGTGAAAAATTCTAAATTTCGGCACTTCATAAATTAGTAATGTCACACAAGAATTTTAATGTTCATATTTATATCAAACTTAGTACAAGGACTGTTTGAGTTCCTAAAATATTCTTATTTCAAGTTTCAACCTCGGTCTGTTTTCTCCCTATTTCGAATCAGCCTTGGAAATTCGTTTCTGGCTGATTTTTTATAGAATTAAAAATAATTTTAAAATTGACACATACAAAAGTTTCCATTGCTTTATTTGATTATGCAAACTTAACTTTTTTTTAAAAAAGAGTCTTACGAACTGAACAGTTTGAAATTTGGAAGAGTTAACAATTTATCAATTTTAATTTGATGTGTAAACTTTTGTTTTTCATCATTACACACTGGAAAAAATTGTGTTATTTATGCAAAAGGAAAACAAATGAAGGGAAATTCAATTCCTATAGCAACGAACAAACCAAGCCTAAAATAAAATTTCGAGTACATAGAATATAGTAGCAATCCTGACTTCGATTTAATTTATTCTTTCCATCGCTATGAAAACAATGCAAAATCTTGGCTAATAAAATTTTTGTGGAATTAAGGCAGTGTTATTCAAGTTTCAAACCTTTTAACAAGTTATGTAATTATGCGAAATTTTCGTAATGAAATTAAAAATCGCTGCATTTTCCCGATTTCACCTTGTGAGTGACTCATAACAAATGCAAAGTGATTGTATATGGTACCGCAGTATATAAGTTTTCAAATTTTTTACCAATTAGGCAAAAATGAAAGTGATATAAGTATGTATAATATCCACACCGGAAAATTGTAATAAAAGTAAAACTATTTAAAAAAATTCATATCAATGACAGGATGAACTCAAAAGATTGATTTATGGGGAACATTTTATTTAAAAAATTATAAAGTTGATACTTCACATTACTATCTCCCTTTTCTTTGTCTAAACTAAGGAAATCTCTGAAATATATACTATAAAATATCAGAATCTTTCTGTAGAAACAGTGCTATAAAATAGAGTAACAAGTTATCTCTAATGCATGATACTTACTAGAATTGTACATATAAAACGAAAAAACGTAAAAAATATGGGTATAAACTAACATTGAAAATATTCTATGTGATAATAATGGTACTCTCGAATTTCAAAGTACTGAGTCCATGGGGACAAAACAATTTCAGGTTTCATACTTTTAAATTTACGAATAAATCAAGTATTAATGTTTTTACAATACTTGCATGTTACAATTCATGAAACACAAATAATGCAAATAAGGAGGTTCAGTTATCCTTCGAGTGAATATTAAAAAACCAAACCTTATAAATCTTGTGATCAGAATACGCAGTATACCCGCTTCTAGAGATAATGTATCATAATCGAATCTCATATCAGTCCACCTAAGAGAGGCACCAAAGCCTGTAAGGGTGTCTTACAGGAATAGTAAAAGAAAAAAAAGTCTAGAGTCATGAGCAAAGTAACATAGACATATGTTCTTACGTAAATCAGTCGCGTCTTTTCTTGTAAAATGGTCTTCCATCTGTCTTTTAGGATTATCCAGTCTCTTTAAAAATATATGCAGTAACTCAAGTGTCAACATTTCACTGTTTAATAGAAGATACTGCCTTTTTTGCGGCTTCGTCCAAGTCACTTGCAGTCAGAATCGGCAAACCAGAATCCGCTATAATCTTCCTTGCCTCTGTTACGTTCGTACCTAGAATTAGGAAATCAAATCCCGGGAAGTTAATACGCTTTTCTGGAATTACAAATATTATAATTTATAATTTTAAAGTTTCTTCAATTTTCACTTACCTTCTAATCTCACAATCAGGGGTAGCTTGAGACCTAAATGTCGAGCAGCAGAGACGATTCCTTTGGCTATTGTCGCACAATTAACAATTCCACCAAAAACATTTACAAGGATTGCCTTCACTTTGGGATCTGAAATCACAAAATGAACAAAGTGAAAAAATAAATTCTGTTTTCTCCGAAAATTTCTTTCAAAAAATAATAAAATGGTTCACCTTCAGTGAGGATTCTGAATGCCTGGTAAACTTGTTCTTCTTTCACGCCACCACCGACGTCCAAGAAATTTGCAGGATCGCCACCATTAAGTTTGATTATGTCCATAGTTGCCATAGCTAATCCAGCTCCGTTAACTACTCAATAGTAAGAATGAAATAAAAAAATTTAGAACTTAAGATGTAGAAGCAGAAATTCAAAATTCAATAAATAAAATGTAATAAATGTAATAAATCAAACCTAAAATTAAAAGAATATTGAATTCTCATTGTTAAATTTTTTTGAACATAAAATATTATCTACTTGAAACCATTCAATTGCTATGGAAAAAAAATTTATAATAAAATAAAATAACCTAAGCATCCAATATTTCCATCCATGCCTACATAATTCAAATTGAATTTCGTAGCATCCGCTTCTCTGGGATCTTTCTCGTTATCGTCCTCCATAGCAAAGATATCCTTTTGCCTAAATTGGGCATTGTCATCGAAGGATATTTTAGCATCAACCGCCACAACTTGTTTATCCGAAGTTTCTACCAAAGGATTAATTTCAACCTGAAGGGCGTCGATATCAACGAATAATTTCCACAAGTTTCTTAATTCAAATATTGCTCTTTCCAGAACGTCTTTTTCTTTGAAGCCTAAAAATTCAGCAACCTCCTTTGCAATTTTATCGTCAATTCCCTGGTAAATATCCAGAGGAACGGTCATTAATAATTCTGGGGTTTTCTCGGCGACAGTTTCTATATCCATGCCGCCTGCTGGTGATGCTATCAATACGGGTCCGTTGTATTGTCGATCCATCAAAATGCATACGTACGTTTCACGAGCAATGTTAACTGATTCTGCTATCATAATTTTATTCACTAATATACCGTCCTTTGATGTTTGTTTTGTTATCAGGCGATGACCTAGCATTTGCTTTACGTATTCCTCTGCAACTCTAGGGCTAAATTTTTTTTAAAAATTAGCTGATTCAAAGGAAAAAACATGGATACATTGGAAAAGTTAAAATATAAATTAGTGTGCCGTTCTTAATACATAATAAAAATATGTCTTTTTAATTGTACAATGAAAAGTGAAATAGAAGAGAATATATAAGTTTAAGTGGAAGAGTGATTTCAAGAAAACATACATTTTCAATTTTTCAAGAGATTTCTAAACCTTTTAGTCTTTGCTGCTTACTTAGTTACTTTCAAATAAAATATGGGACACGAGGAAAAATGTGCAATTTTGTAAATGGGAAATGAAAAATATTTAAAAAAACAAATCTCATGACAATTGACGAGTTTAAAAATCTATGCGAGACATTATTTACAATAGTTTGCAAATCAGTTTATTTTTATTCTGTTTAAACCTTTTAGATAATTTTTTGCATGCATGCATATATATATAATAAAAATTAGGAACAAAACAAAAAAGGTATTCTTACTCTTTGGTAATGTGAACGCCACCTTTAAACCCATTATCAAACCATCCTTTTCCACGACCTCCAGCCAAGACTTGGGCCTTAACAACATATTCATCAGTACCTAGAATTACATAATTCCTCTATCATCCTTCGTAATTCGATGAAAATACATAAAAAATATGCATTCAAAGCAACAAACAAACATAATTTTTCCAATGCAGAACTGGTCTTGGTCAGTTTATCAACTATTGCGAAGTTCTGCACGGAAACTCCACAATCTTTCAGAAGCTCTTTACTTTGATATTCGAGCAAATTTAATCTTCTTACAGGCACATAACTGAGCTGTGTGCCCGTTTTTATATCCCCCTGCACCCGAAAAACTCTGCGTGCCAATAATCTCGACATGCCTGAACCTTATAACCTCTATGTACTATTTGGCTGGAAAGAACTTCAGGTACTGATAGGAAACACTTCACTACTTTTTGTCGCGAATGATAACTTGTTCGAACGAATTGCAAATATGAGTCCTGGAAACTGTTCACGAACTGTTTTTATCACTTCGTTCGTTGATTAGCAGCCGATTTTTACACGAGATACCGGCGACCCCGGCGACTTAAAAACCGGAGCAACAGACACGAATCTCCTATCCCCTCTTTTCCTTGTTTCCACCATTTCCATTACATATATTTCCCAGGAGCGTATTCACTTGCTTCTGCATGGGAGAAAAATTGCGTGAAACTCAGTCAGATTTCTCGAATGTAGAATAACCTCACTTTTTCTTGAGAAAAAGAGTCAAATTGTTATTAAACTCCTTGAACTCATATGAAAGAATTTCAAGGACGGATCTAGAGGGGGGGGGGGCACGGAGGTTCCGCCCCCCCCTGAAATTTTGAACTGGTTGTGCGCAGAAATGCAATATGGAATTTAATGAGGGACTGAGGGTATAATAAATTTGAAATATTTTGATCAGCCCCCCCCCCCCCACATATTTTCTGCATCTGTCCCTGAAGAATTTAAATTTGTAGATAGTTTGGGATAAATCATGAAACGGAAAAGGGGCGAACCACCATGAGGGCCCGTGGCCAACCATGTGGCGTGGCATTTAAATCCTGAAAACGCACCTTTAGGTTAGGACAACTACACTCAACCACTCAACACTGCCTCGCCTGCTGCTGCGGCTGCTGCTTTTGCCTGGTTCTGTGGTTATGGTAGTGTTTCTGTCACTGTCATGATGGTGATGCAAGAAAAAAATACAGATTTTTCGAATGAAAACACGGAAAATGTCAATCCAGATGTTCCGAAAGAGCAAAAAGAATATTCACTGGAAAGTATCCTTTTATTTTTCCAAGGTAAAGTTAAGTTAAGATATACTGGCAGTATGCGCACTCTGAAAAACCATATGTTGTTTCCATAACCTCAACTTATTTTGTGGTGAGCGCGACCTGCAGAACAATTTGTCATATGGCATGTAAATCTTTGAAATGTTTGCGCTTTTTCTTATATTTATCGTTTTCGTCTTCCATTTGTGCATATTGTTCCTTTAACATCAAAATAATTTTATATTACGAATCAGATCTGTTTTCATAAATTGTATTCTCGCGGTGAAATATTTTTCACAAAATTTCTTCTTATATTTATGTCGAATTATTATGTCCCGTAATGTTCAACACTATCCATCAATTTAAGGACGAATATTATAGATTTTCTGGAGGTTTATTTCTACTTCAAAAGAAAAACATTGAATTTATAAATGTTTAAGATATCAATTTTGCGCCCAAGTACTTCTAAAAACCTTTCCTCAATAAATGCAAATCAATACGAAATAGTTTTTACTGCGAACGGCTTCAATTCACTAACGATAGTCTGTATTATACGAAATAATGAAAATACCACGTTTAGGTTGTCCGATTGTATGTAATAACTTCACTAAAAGTAACTTTGCTCCAAAATTGATCAGAGACAGTAAGAATTTTACCTATAATCCTGTAAAATATGCTATCATTACGTCAGTGTTTACCTTTTATAAAATGAACATTTCGTTTCTTAGATTTTATATTGTAAAACTTGATTGCATTTTGAATACTAGAAATTTATTTTCAATCCCTCTTAACTACAAAAATTGTACAAATAGAATTTCTACCTCAAAACGCAAAAAAGTTTCCACATTTTCCACAGAAACTCACTTTCTTAGAAAAATGTACATTTCTTTCATTAAATATTTTGAAATTCATTTCTGAAGTATAATCTGTATTCCAAAAATATTGTATTATTTTAGTCAATGCTTGGTTTTTTTATGTAACACCCAATCAGCTCTTTAAAAAAACAGAGGATAAAAAGTAGAAATGATACCATTTGTTTCAAATTTCACCTTGTGCACACTCAAAATTGTTAAATATGGTCCCTTAACGAATCTTTAGTCCTCAAAATTATAAAGGAAGCACAGCAGCAACATGGTTTACGGCACAGCGATTACCAGCGATACAGGGGTTACTGTTCGAGGCGTCTGCGACGTCTTCGAAAAGTACTGAAGCTTCCTCAAGGTGACAGACGGCACTTCAAACGACGTGATGTCAATACTAATATGGTCAGTGATGACAAATTTTTACAAGTTCCTCTTGTAATGTCTGAACGAGCTTGGAGTTACGCTATGCAGTTACGTCAAGAATCCAACACTGAGCCAAGAAAAAAATTTCACTTGATTTCTAGATTGAGAAAAGCTGCAACCTATTCTCTTCAGTTACAAGAATTGATAGAGGTAAGCATATATGAAGTGAAAACGTGTTACTTTCTTTAGCACTATATCTTCAGTCAGCAGAAATATTTTAAATCATTATTTTTAGAGGACTTACATGAGAAAATATTGATAGTGATCGATTCCGGTGTTTCAATATTCATTTTGGAAGAATTTTCTTTCCGCAATTTGTGATACTAATGTTTGAAAAAAATGACTAATCTTAGGTTGCTACAAGGCCTAGAGGACGATGGAAAATCGTGACATTGTAAAACATATCGAAAAAACTTGAGAAAGTTGAAAAAAAATTACTGTATTTTTCTATTTGCATCCACTTATCAGTTTCAATGAATATTTTCATCCTCCAGGGCAAATTTTAAATATGCGAATTGATACAAATTCATTTTTCACTCATAAAAATAATATGATTATAATTTTAGAACTTTTTAAAGTTTTTATATGATAGTAGTGTTTGAAATGTAATAAGATTCACATACTGGAAAGCTGCATTCGCTGGTGGAGATGTTTTCTATGAATTTAGATGGAAATTTTGACTAATTTTTGTGATTATCGTACTTTCCCGTGGAATGGCGTAAACTTTAAGGGACTCATTTTTCTTAGAAATAATCTTAGCGTCATTTTTTGTAGTCGTCTTGATTCTATTCAATTTCGGAAATTTGAATAGCCTGGAAAAATTGCTTATGAAAAATGACTGTTCTGTATGCAATTGTATATTTAATGAACTTTGTAGCAAGTCGTAATTTTTCTTGTAAACCCATCAAAAATCATAAAAAAATAAGTCTTCACTGAAGAATCGAATTTAAAAAAAAAAATTTTTAATTGTCTCGCCATTATGTGCAAGAATTTGTATTATCATTGGAAAAATTATATAAACCTACAAATATAGCCTTTGTGAATTGCAAAGATTCCTGATTTTTCGTAGAAATCCTTAATTATCTACATGAACTCATTGAAGAGTATGAAAGAATGAATCATTAAAGAGTTGTATATTTCCCTATTTCTTTCGTGAAAATTGTAGCTATTCAAAATTGCATGTAAGAATTTTTGTTTTCTGAAATTAAAATATGAAAAACATCTTCCTTTTCTAGACGTGCATAATTTTTTTAGAAGCTTTTCGTTCTTATACAAAATTATCAAACTTCATAATTATTTAATAATACTTCGTAGTTTTCTAAGCCAAGCTATTTAAAATCTTTCATTTTCCACGACCATCTATAAAAACGATTATTCTTTAAAAAATTGTCGTCAAGGCTTGCATTGGTTAATGTTTGTACCTACAAGAAATTGTTAGTAAATTAGTTCACAAAACGTAGAATATGTTGAAATATAATAGAATCAACTGGGTTTTTCAAAAGGGTCCCCTTGAGTTTTTTAAATAGTAGACCTGGCAAAAATTGGGAAAGTTATAGAATTTTGAAAACGTACTTCTGTAGAACCCAGATTAACCAAACAAATGTTTAGTGTCTGTATACAGTAATAGAAAAATAAATATTTTCTTCCATATTTTTTATTGCAGAAATTAATAACGAAAAAACAAAAATATTTCTGATGACTTGGTTGATATAGTCAACTTAAACTCTGTTGGGTGCTTGTATAATATTATTACGATAAATTTAGGTAAAATTTCGAAAAATAGGGCATCTTTGATTCCTCGAACTTGAAAATATTTGTAGATAATTTTGAGTCAGTAAAATGTTTTGACTCATAAAAGAAAGAAGGTCATTAATACAAAATAGAAGCACAGGTTTGAATATAATGTTCTCAACATTAATTGAAATAAAGCAATAATATAATGAAATAAACGGAGAAATATTTGCTTTCAGAGTGTGAATTGTGATGCACGCACAAAACTAGAGGCTCAGGCATATGTCGCTTGGATCCACGGCTCACTGCATTTCGAGCTTCAGTTATGGAACTCCGCAATGGAGAATTTAAAGAAAGCTCAAGTCGTCTACGAGAATTTAGCTGCTGCCTTGCCAGAAGTCGAGCAGATAATGTATAAGGCTCGAGTAGAAGAGCTCGCACCGAGCTTGCGATACTGCGCTTACAACATCGGCGATACATCCGCTATCGATGACCTGATGCAGATGCGTGGACAATTGAGCGGAGAATTATTAGCCAGTTTAGATGCTGTGATAGCTCAAACACGAGACAAGCAAACAAATGCTGAGGAAGTCGTATGGCGCGGGAAATCGTGCGGCTCCATTCCTTCGAGTGCAGCTGCCATGTTGATGGCTGACTCACAACTAAACCAGACTTTGGCTAAAGCCAGTGACCAACAAGCTAGAATTGATCTTCTACAGGCCTCTCTGCGAGACTACAAAGAGAAGATCAACCAAGTTCGTGAATTTTTCAAAGCTGAACTGAAGATCAAGGATCAAGCGACTGCGCCTCAGAATTTGGTAGCATATCTGCAGTACATAAGACTTTCAAGAACTCTGGAACGTAATTTAGCGATGGTGAAAAAGGAAGAGTCCGAGAAGGCAAAGCCATCCAGTATCGTTCGGCTCTACGAAGCAGCACTCCACAATTTAGTGGAGATATCTCAACTTCAGGATGACGAAGAGTTCTTACAAGAACAGGAGGCAAAGACTAAAGCCTATCGAGCATTTAGATGTTTCTACATGGCTCAATCTCTTGCCAATGTTCATAGATGGCGAGATGCTATGGTTTTGTATCAAAGATCCCTGCAACATGCTCAAGACTCTCTTCAGTTTGGTTTAGTTCTTCCAAAAGATCTGGAAGAATCTTTGAAACAGTTAGAGACCTCAATTGAAGGCGCACAATATGCGGCTCACGCTCATAGTGTTTTGGAAGAGGGTCAAGAAGAAGATTCTATCACGAATAAACAATTCAAGATTAAGAAACCTTTGTCGGAACGACTACATGAGTATAGAGAAGATCCTTCGTTACTCAGCAAGCAACCTAACGTCTACAAACTGCCACCACCGATGCAAAGCATTCCTTGCAAACCTCTATTCTTCGATTTGGCGTTTAACATGGTCGAGTTTCCTGACTTGTCTAACAAGTTGCAGGACCAGGGAAAGAAAGCGCAAGGTCTTACTGGCCTTGTAAAAGGTCTCTGGGGTTGGGGAAATAAATAAATTGTTTATTTGTAAGACTATGCTTCTACAGGCTGAAAAATACAATGGATGTAGCATTTCATTACTGCATCGATATGAATTATGACAGTTTATAAAGTTCGGCTTTGAATTCTAGTATGGTGGATTGAAACAAAAAATCTAGAAATTGAGCCCATGATTAGCTAGACTCTTATGAAGATCGATATGTTCAATTTTGTTTATATCGCTTGATTTCTCAAATATAAAAGTTGTAATGAGAATCAACTTTTTCTTTTCAATACCCAGTTCTTTCAGCTATTTCAAGAATAAGTCTCCAAATAATCTGGTGGGGGAGGGAAATTCAAAATAGTCATATGGTTTCAAGGTTTCAGCATAAAATTTCAATAGTCAGAACAGTAACCAAATGACCATAATTTAACGTATATAGTAATCGATTGGTTATTTATTTTTTACGCGTTGTGAAAGGTACTATTGACCAATCGCCAGCATCTATAAAATCGTTTCGATCGATCAGGTAGCTAACTTTAGCGAGCAAAAAAAGAAAAGTGGACTATGCACAATTTTTAGTGTAAATTCTGCAAATCTTGTCACAAGAAATTTGACTTTTTTCAGGTATAGGAATCAAAGTGCCGCTTTACTCATTGTGGATTATTATTTTCAAAAAATTTATCAATAAATTTCGAAGAGATCTGTGTGGACCTACTTTTCAATTTTGGTGTGTTTCAACTTTTGCGTAATGCAAATAGTGAAGACATGTCCTATTTTTATTATTCTTATCTTCTCGTAAAAATTTTACTATGCGTAGTGTCTCTTATTAATCAGGCAAGGGTATTTAGAAGAGAACAAATTCGTCATTTGTAAAGTTGATTATCATGCTCAGATTATTTTAACAAATAGTTAAAATTATAGATTTTAAAAATAAAATTATCATTTCTTGTTTACAAAGTATATTACTGCATTAAAATTACTCGTGCTTATTAACTGGGTGTTACTTGATCATGAAGAGTTGCTCATTTGATATTCATCGTTGATATTATAAACAAATTCACACTGTAGACGTTGATAGATTGTTCTTCTAATTCACCTTGAATTATGTTGCAAAAGTTGTGTTCATTGATAATTATTTTTATTTCGATAGTTTATCATAATTTATTAACAAATTTCCAGTACGTGTGTGGGCATTTGAAGGCCAGTGATGAAAATTGGTTGTTCGATATTTATCAGAAAATGAACAGAAGAATATATAAAAATACTTGAAGGTTTTTTTTTTGGAAGGTGACGGGGGGCCAAACATCGAATGTCTGAGGTCACATTTTTCCTTGAGCGGGCACAGACAAACCCTACAAAAAATTTGAGTATGGTCGGGAAGCATCTACACAAATAAAAAAACCCCGAAACGTCCTGGTTCTTTTAGAATCCTTAAGAGTAATAAATTTTATATTACAAACTATTTTCACTGAAAAAAAAATAATGAAGAAACGAGTATTAGGGCCACATACTCGCGAAACCTCATAAAACGGGCTTATGGGGATGAAACTTAAAAAGAAATGTCTTGTTTGTATTCTCTTTTCACGAAGAGAAGTTTTGAAGGACAACTCAATAGATTTAGCATTTAGTCGATTAGAAAGTCAGCTTCCATAACTTGTAATTTCTGGAGTAATTTACAGATTTTTAATGTGAATCATTCAAAAAATGGCAAAGAACTTTTCTAGACAAAGTTATTAGTGATTTCTTCTAAGAAATAGGTCAAGTTTAAGGTCACCTTAAGAGGTGGTCAGTTCAGTGCGGGATTTACACCAGAGCGGCAAAATTTAGGGGGCGGCAGATTTTTTATTCTGTCGAGTGCGTTATCATGATTTGAACAAAAAGTATACGTCTCATCAAGAAATGGTCAGCAGTTAATTTGTACATCTTTTTAAAATAAACATTTTCTCTTGTTAGCAAATTGAGCGGAAACGTGCATTTTTAATTGTCCAAAAAGCTTTTTCGATGGATGAAACCAGAACCGTTGGTCAAAAATAGCTGGTCAACGAACTCTTCCTTATTTTTGTGTCTTAAGAAAGTGTGCTAAAGCACAATCCAATATGATCATTCTTTCGAAAGTTATCGAGTCTAGAGATTATAGACTGACGGAAACCATCGTAAAAATCGTTTCTTCTGACTCAGGGGGTCTCAGAACGTAGAGATTTCCTTAAATCCGTGAAAGTCAATTTTCACATGAAACCAATACCTTCTCATTCAGAATGAGAATGTAAAAATGGTAGACAAAGATTTGTAATCCTTCAATTCATAGCAATTCTTTATGACTTATACTTTTTGTAGAAATGTGAATGTGATTTCGTAATGATTTATAGCAATAAAAATTTTCACTTACTACATACAATGGGGTTCGATTTGGTAGGTTCGACTCCCGCCTCCCACTCTGGAAGAGCTTCGGCGGCCCACGCAGTGAACACTAGCCTAGCAAGGGAGTGTTCATCTCCGGAAAGTCGTGGTGCCGGTACTCCTAGAGGAAAAGGTTACTCTTAGTACTTAGAGCTGGTGTTCTTGGTGGTTCGGAACCCACCTTAAGCTGTAGGCCCCCCTTACTTACTACTGAGTTAGTGGTAGGGTGTGTGAAGGAATAGTGGAGAGGTGCGAAAAAAATTTAAACCCTCAGGGGACACATTGAATCATCCAATCAAGTAGCTTGCTTTTGAGGTAGAAAGGGTGAGAGAAATGTCCTAGTTTCACAACTGGATCATCTTGTCACCCTTATTTCTGATCAACAGGAGTTTTGCTTTCATTTAACTGGTTTATTTTTTCCCGAACAATATTTTACCCAATATCCAAATCTTTAGACCAACGCTCTAGAAACTTAAACAGTTTCCCTAAAAAATATTATAATAATATGTTTGGCAGGAGCTGCCTGCGAGTCACAGCAGTGGGAATCGGATGCGGTTTTGAAGTCCAAAATCGAACGAAACACTCTTTCTATTTGACACGTTAAAAAGAGGTTCGTTCGATTTTCGACACGGTATCGGAGTCTCATTGCAGGTGTCCTCGGTTGGTTGGAATTCTGTGTGGCAGACACTAATGTTAGAGCATTCAGAAAATGTTTGAGACCATCTTCAAGATTGGGAAGTTCTGAGTAGGCTTTCTGCATGGCACTGATCATACCGCAGAAAATGGATACGGATTAAATTTAAAAATGTAATAGGAAAAGTATATCACTGCTATTTAATTTTGTCTTGTTATCAATTTTGGAAGTATTGATAACTTGTAATTCACGAGCATGATTGATAATTCCAGTATTATCATTCATATAATAATTAAGAATATTTAGCAAACCAATAGAGTATGTTCGCATCAAAAGGTAAAGTTAAATAAAACCAAGACTTTTAGCATGACATTAATAGAAATGTTTTTGTAACATAGTTCTATCCCAATATCCATTACAGTGTAATACCACAAAATCTTTACTATCAAGAACAAATATACATCTTATGATAAAAATTTCAATAGTATATTTTAATCTGAAAAATTATCTTATTTATG
>WSXT02006982.1:0-14830 GCA_011762715.2 Neuroterus valhalla | reverse complement strand
CTCAGGGGCCTTCCCTCTATCCGCAACCTGGGGACGCGCTACGTAGTGGTGATAGGTACCCACCAAGTAGACTATTTTTAACATTAAAAATAATTATTTGATTAGTTGAATATCGAATATCGAATGAAATTCATGCTTGCAAAAAAATTATTAGAGAACAAAAAAATATGTATATCATATTTTCAGACAATTATAATTACTTGTTTATGCTACAATAGTACTCAAAAACTACTCAAAAGAGGTCGACACAAGGTTTTGTTATAAACAATTATTGATAAAATTATTTCTTCATTGATGAAAAATATATATCACATTTCCAGACAAATATGATTACTTTTTTGCCACAAAAGTACAAAAAAAATACTCGGAAGCGGTTATAACAAGATTTTTCCAAGAAAAATTTTTCGAAAATTATTAGAAATCATTTATTTATTGATAAAAAAACATTTTCCACATCGATTGAAATCACTTTTTTGCCACAAAAGTACAAAAAAATGGTCAAAAAGTAATGAAAAGTGGTCACAGCAAGATTTTGATCAAATCAATTATTTGTTAACAAACGGAAAAAGACTTGTTATGCATCTGCGATGGATTTTACACACTTGCTTGTAACACAAACTTCGAAATATGGCCGTATTTCAGGGAAACGAGGAATTTTCAAAAAACAAAGCCTCCCTGTTTTTTGTTAAAAATGCCCAAAAAAATTGATCAAAAATGTTAGGCCTGGGACTGGTCATTTCTCACAACCGGTAAGAATTTTTCTTGGTCGATATATAGGGACCGTTTTGACTGTGATCCTCAGCGTGCGATAACTTCGTAGTATAAAGGGAAGTTCTTTGCGTGCATTTTATGTTTTGTAAGGCTACAGAATACGTATGTGTGTGTACAGTTAGTTAAGAATGTGTCACTTGTGTGTTTCTCTATTTTTCCTTTCCTCCACCTGATATAAAAACTATAGCCAAAATTTAATAAGCCCCACTACATGTGACGAAGTTGTTTTTTGTTTTGGAAATGACGCTCCATGTAGAAGTTACAGAACTCTATCGTGTTTCGGATTTGAGAGTCGTTCTGTGAAATATCCAGTTTTCCACTTTGTTTTTAACGGATTTTAGATCTGTGGAGTTTGCGAAATCGTGAGTCTGTAATTATTACGTATTTTTCCTCATATCTGCCACTCCGTAACGAATTCTGTAATTCCTCTAGTACCAATTTTTCCCGTGTACTTCATGATCATTTTGCCACAAGCTTCAGAGATATAGAAACAAACTTGGAACCCGTTATCTGTTCCATGGTTCACCGCGTTCTGTCAAATCTCATTATTATTTCAAAGCTTGAATTACCGTATTTGAATAGGCTAACTCAAGCATTAGGTATATGGATTGAATGGATGGGACTAATCTTCAGAGGGATGTGCTTTATAGGTTCGTTCAATCGTTTAAGCGTATCATTGATCCAGTTACAAAAGAACAAATGGAATGAACATTTCAAACACTGCTTCGCCATCAATATAAGATATTATGTGAGAACGGATTCTCTTCAGAATATGAGTTTACCTCATCTAATGATCAAAATAGCATTCGCATGACTAACATCTTTTGTTTTTTTGATGTTTCTATCAAAGGATCTAGTAAAAGTTTCGGACTCTTGAGTCCAACTCGCTTTTCTGGATCAGATCAATCGGATAGTGGACAAAACTCCCAAAGACAAATCTCCCAGAATATCTCCCACAAATATGAAGTTGGCTTCTTGCATGAAACAATTCATTCAAAAATGTTATCACCTCTAGCAACTACAATGTGCACTTGCTTTTTATCCGCGATTCAATTTATCTCCTTTTTGTTTTCTCGATAATCACATTCCTTAATGAATTTTCTTATGCAAAAAGCCAGCTTCAGATTTGTGTGAGATATTTGTAGGAGATTTGTCTCTGGGGTTTTGTCCACTTGGTCCTCTCCGCTGCCGAGACGAGTACTTTAGCTGTATCTCTTTTCAAGGCTTTGGTTTTTGCCGCTTATGTTTGCCCTGCTGATGCTACACAGACTGAAGATCCGTTTCACATTTGAGCAATCTGAGAGTGGGTTGTGTCCTATTCTGACTGGACGTCTTCATTCGCGATGGAATATTCATTTTCGACATTTCGTCCTTCTCCTGTATATGTCTGACGTCAATATTTTCTAGCGTCTGCATTTCGTGCCCCGTAGAAAGAGACATCAAGAAGAATACTTCTAGCGATAGTTGCTCCAACTTTGAATATTCATTAGGATACCACGTGATGACCAAATCTAAGACCATCTTTGGATCAAAAGTGGAATCATGCTTGCCGTGGGATAGTCAAAGCATAAAATCTCCCTCACAAAATCTTTCCACCTACTCATCCTGCCTTACGTTGGGTCGCAGAAGTAGAAACACAGCTGATTTAACCGGGTCGATGGATCAATAGAATGAAAATGAATAAATTGTTACTATTTCTCAAATTCTACGTTGCAATAACGAATGGACGAGACAGCGATGCCATGGAAACTTTATTCGTCTCCTGTGTCATTCTCCTGTCTCGTCGCTTCAGAACGTAAGCTTCTTTGATAAGACTCCTGCCACCAGAGAAAGCTTGGATGCCAGGAGATGTGATTCTTCATTGAAAGAAGACAATAAAGTAATTCAAGCTTTTAACATCAATGGTGGTGATTAAAATATTGTTATAACCCTGTACTTTGCCTGGAATAGCTATTCTAGTTTCACATGAATACATCTACATCCTTCTTCAATATTGTTTTTTCAAAATACTTGGTGCAATCTCAAATGTAAAAAAAGCATGGAAAAACTGAGGTCGCCAATCTGACAAAGAAGCTTCCACTTCTACATTCGATTTCGAGGCTCCATTGTAGTTTTTTCTTCTTCTTCTGGAAGTCTCTCTTTGCGGATATCACTCCATCTGATAATAATATCATTACCAATGGCTTAAGCTGGAAGTATTGTTGAGACCACCCGTTTTTCTTTTGTCTCAAAACATCTTGACATCTCAAAACACCTCTGATGTATTCACTTGTCCGATTAAAGCATCTTGGTCAATATCTACGGACATTTCTGAAAATCTCAGTACTGATTGTTAATCTGAGTACATTGGCTGTATCTTTTCTGAGTGTCTGTCCGAAGATCTGGTCTGATCTGACACTGTTTAATCCTTCAAAACGAAATCATTTTGCAAATGAATCGGTGGACAAGTAGGACAAACTGGAGTCTTTTGGGAACTTGTCTGTTACATTTCGTATTGGCCATCTTAATCGATGAGTATCGTTCCGAACGTCTTTCAGGAGGCTGATGTTGAATACTACGACGACTATTCAACCGAAAAATTTTCTCCTCCAGTTTCATTTCTTTCTTACTTCGCCTGAGTTTTTTGTTTGGACGAATCTTCTTGTCATCCATATCGCATTTCCCTTCGTGACCCATTGTTTCTTGGCGAAATTTTCCGAAATTAAAAAAATACGCTTGCGACTTTTTGGCACGAAGAAATGGAATGATGGGATAAGACTGAACGATTTGAACCATGGAACGGATATCAGATTCCAGTTGAGCGGAGGTAATGGTTGTACTGGAGGGCGGGAGTGAAGGGGGTTGCAATGCGATAATGGAGAGGGAAAGGGGTACCTACGTGGATGGGGAAAGCTTCGGAAGAAGGTCTGAGAACACGATTATGAATAAGTAGCGGGATATTTTAAGAGACTGGAGGATGGATAAAGGGTGGCAGTCGCAAATGGTATGATAACAGGAGACGAACACGGAGAGGATACGTATGTGAGAAATGTGGAGGCACTAGTAATAGACTATATGGTCATGAATATGCAAGTGTGGGAGGAGACGGAGAGATTCAAAGCAGAAGGGAGGATAGAGTTGGACCATCAGCCATCAAGCTTGTGGATAAGAGGGGAAGGCGACCAAAGACAAAAAAAAGAAGTTTAGATGGGAGAGAGAGAAATATGGACAGGGAAGGCTGTAAAGAAATACGAGGGGCAGTTAGGGGAAGTAAGTTTCTAAGGACAGTTAGTATAAGAGATGTGGAAAGATCTGAAAGTGAAGGTAGAACGTGTGTGCAAAAGACAAGATTGAGAACGAAGAGAAATAGGACGGTGAAACCGTGGTGCGACAGAGAATGCAAAAGGATGAAGGGAAGGGTTGAAAAAAGGTATAGAAAATGGAATAAGGGTACCGCAAAGAGGGAAGAGTACGTAGAAATGAGGGAGGAGTTAAGGGTGATGTGTAGCGGAAAGAGCAAGGGGAAGTCTAAGATCTGGAAGATAAGCTGGAAAGTGTCTAGACCGAGTGCGACGTGTGGAAAATAATTGAAGGAAGCGTAAAGAGAGAAGCGTAAAGAATAGGAAGCATAGGAAGGAAATAAGTGATAAGATAAGAAGTTAAGAGTAGAGAGAGTTTCGGAAAGTCATTTCAGGGCTCAGACAAACGAAAAAGAGGTGAGGGAAGTGCAAAAACGAGGGATGAAGTTGACTGACGAGGAGATAGAGATACAGATAAGGAAATTGAGAAGGTCGAATGCAGCAGGCTTGGATGGGGTGCAGAATAAAGCTTGGATATCTCGTACAACAGCAGTTAGAGACAGACTGAAAGTGATAGTTAAGAAGGTTCGGGGAAGTGAGGGATTTCCAGTAGAGTGAGAAGAGGGGTTGATAGTGCCACTGCATAAGAAACGGAACAGGGAGAAGCGGGAAAATTATAGCGGAATCACATTGTTGAATACGGCGTACAAAGTATTCGCGATGGTATTGGCGGAGAGGCTACGAAATGATGTGAAGGAGAAAGGTATATTGCCGGAGATGCAAGTGGGATCCAGAGCGGGTAGGAGCATTATCGACAATATTTATATTTTGCGGCACGTGGCGGACAGGGAAATAGCGAAAAAGGGGTCACAAGTTCACCAGTTCCCAATAGATCTCAAAGAAGCGTTCCCTCCAGCTGATAGAGGCAGGTTGTGGGAGGCGATGGAAGAGAGGAGAGTTGAGAAAGGCCTGGTTGAGAGGGTAGGAGAGGTGTATGAAGAGAAGAAGGATGGGGTAAGAGGGTAGACAGGATCTCGGACGGTTTCTGGATGGATAGGTGGTTGAGGCAGGGGTGCTCCCTTAGCCCAACGCTTCTCGCGATCTTAATCGCTGACATGGAGAGGAAGCCAGAGGAAGAAGTGGTAGGGGGAGTGAGGGTGGAAAGGGTTGGAATTTGGTCACCCGCATATGCAGATGACATAGTGTTGTTGGCAAAAAGCAAAGAGGTTTGAAGGAAATGATAAAGAGGTTGAGAAGGTCATATAAAAGGGAGAGAGAGTAGGGAAGGCAAATGTTGTGATGAGGCAGGTGTGGGGATTGAGAAAGAGGTTGTTTCCAGATGACTTTGAAAGAACGATGAAGCTGTTCGACTCACTTATGATGAGTGTGCTACTGTATGTAGTAGAGATATGGGGTCGGAAGGGAATTGAGGAATTTAATAGGGTACAGGAGAGGTACATAAAATGGACACTGGGGTTGGACAGAAGCACACCTAGCTAGTTAGGGGGAGGACGGAGAGAACGAGTTCAGGGATACTGACAGGTAGCCTAGAATGCAAGTTTGAGGTGAATTTCTTGAAAGAGAGAAGAAAGGAGCTTGTGAGGGAACGTTGGTGGGATAGGGAGAGAAGGAGAGGAGATGGAAAGATGGAGAGCGAGAGAGAAAAATATTTTTGGAAACATGGTATGTATGCGGATAAAGTGAGGAGAAGTCACGAGGAAGGGAGAAAGGTGTATGAGATTGTTAAGAAGAACGGCATGGAGAGAGAAGGCAGAAGGAGAGGATGAGAGGGTCAAGGTATAATGAGCAATATCCGTAGATTAGGCCAACAGAGGGAGCGCGATATTTGTGTGAGAAAGGAGAGAAAGGAAGCCAGGAGATGATAGCGAGAATGAGATGTGGAAGCATGGAAGGCGCTAATAGGTTCTGGCTGCCGGAGGAGAAGGGAATGTGCGAGTTGTGTGGAAAGGGGTTTGCAAAGGAGGAACACTGGGTGGAGGAATGCGAGGAGGTGGAAAGGAGTGGAATTAGCATGGAGGTATTCCTGCATGAAAGAGGGGAGGAAAGGGCGATTGCATGGGTGAAGGGTGTGCTGGTTAAGATTGAGAGGAAGAGAAGGAAGGAGGAGGAGGGATGGAGATAGGTGTGTAAGGTGGAGGGGAAGTAGATGCAGGATCAAAGGAAATAACGAAGGCAGAGTTCCGCAATGTGAGGATGGCGAAATGCAGGAAAATGCGTGCGAGGTAAAGCTAAGCGAGGAAGGCAACGCAATGCGAGCGAGCGAGTGGTTATAGTTTTGAGGAATGTTGCATAAAGTGTGGAAGGATGTTAGAGATAAGTACTTTATGTAAAGAGAAAAAAAATTTTTTGTAAAACATGGTGGTGTAAGCAAGTCAATTTCTCAAGGCCAATAGGCTGAAGAATAAACGTTTATCTATCTATCAGATTCCAGTTTTGTTTCTGTTTCTTTAAAGCTTGCTGCGAAATTTGCAGATAGTAGGTATACTATAACTACTATATATACTAATATGATAATTAATATACAAGTAAATTTCAATTCCACTTCATTTTGAAAATTGAAATATTAAATCTTCTCCTCAAGTTTCAATAAACCTAAAGTTGAATAATAGTATGTAGTTAAGAATGGTCGGAATTTCTCATTCTGCAGGAAAGTGTGCCGGATATAAGAAGGAAAAAATGGTGGTTGAGGAGGTTGCAGTTAATTAGTATGATATTGGAATTCCAAGGAGCTGCGTGCGCCTACGTGTAGCTTGTATAAATTAAGAGACTCAAGCAATTTGTAGTAAGGACTAAGGAGTTAAGGACCCATTGGTCGCTGACACACTTGGGGCCGCGCAGCTCAATAACGCTACCTTCCTCTTCTACTCGAGTCCTCAGAGGTTTACAAGACATAACTGTAAGAAATGGAATGCCAGGTTAACATGTCAACCACATTACCTACTCTTAATTGTAAAGCTTCACACAGTGAAGGAAGTTCCACTCAGCAAGAAAATTAAGACAGTGAAAATTATTTATTGATAAATTGTAGTTTTGTTCTCAATTTCTGCTGACATACAATCCAAAAATTATTATAATATAAGGTTATGCGTCGCCCACATATACAGCACACGGATATACTAAACGTAGGCGACGTGGAAGCCTCAGGTACCCGGAGGTGTACAGAGCAGCACAACAATGGATAAACCTGTGAACGAAGGAACCTTGCTGAAATGTTGGGAAAACTTCCAGGAGAAGATTAAATAAGACATGTATCTTAACGTGCTGAATTCGAATTTGAGGTCCGTTGGTCCAATACACCTCCAAAATTTTGTTTGAATCGAGGAAAATGGCAGAAAATTAATATAAATTGCAAACAACCACTGATCCAGACGTGCAAAAGTTTTTTCGGTTCTGCAAAAGATGTATCTTTCATTCCATTCGATCCGCTGAATCGAAATTTTCAGTCCGTTAGTTCGCATCTGGGCAAAATTTTGCTCAAATCGCGAAAAATCGACAAAAAGTGGTGAAAAATGCAAGAAATCGGGGAATTTCATAAATCGGTGTAATAGAGTAACATACAAATTTATTCTGACTTGTATCAAATAAATTTTTTTCGATAAAGAGATTTTTTGAAAATCTTAGATCCAATCTTACTTATGTCTATAAAACTCAGCTTTACGACGAAATCACGCTAAATTCAGTTGCAGCCAAACATTGCAAGATACGACGACAGTCCCTAAAGAAAACCTACAAAATTAACGGCAACTATTTTTTTATAGCACTGATATTTTGAAGAAAAAATTTGAGTTTGATCATGGAAAATGCCATAGAGAACTGGAAAGTTTAGATTTACAGCTCAACAACGGAAAAAATAATTACTTTTTTACTATTGCATCGCAAGGATTCGGAAAAATCTGCTTCTTTTTGAGAAAAAGATAACTAAGAAATAATATTATATACTTTAAGAGACTCATATCACGCGAGATAATAGTAAGAGGTTTATCTCATTCTGAAGATACAATATTTTGTTCCTCATCCAATAAATTTGAATCTTGTTTATAAATGTATCATTTTACCTGAAAATTCATTATTTTGGATGAAAATCAACGTTTCCTACTGACAAAGTTCAAAATTCTACAATTTGGTTCAGAATTCGTCTCTTGAAATATGAAAATTCAATCACTTTATTGAAAATTCAAATATTAATTTTGAAAAATCGATTTTATCGCAGAATATGATCTTTCTCTTCGAAATTTAGGTTTCTCGTTTGTAAATTTATCATTTCACCTGAAAAGTCATTCTTCTCGTTAAAAATCAACGTTTTTTACTGAAAAAGTTCAAAATTCAACAATTTGGATGAAAATTTGTCTCTTAAAATTGAAAAATTCAATCGTTTATTGAAAGTCTACATATTTGTTTGAAAAATCGATTTTAGAATAGAATATTATCTTTTTCTTCGAAATTCAAGTTTCTTGTTTATAAACTTATCATTCAACCTGGAAATTCATTATTTTCGTTGAAAATCAACGTTTCTCCTACTGACAAAGTTCAAAATTCTACAATTTGGTTCAGAATTCGTCTCTTGAAATATGAAAATTCAATCACTTTATTGAAAATTCAAATATTAATTTTGAAAAATCGATTTTATCGCAGAATATGATCTTTCTCTTCGAAATTTAGGTTTCTCGTTTGTAAATTTATCATTTCACCTGAAAAGTCATTCTTCTCGTTAAAAATCAACGTTTTTTACTGAAAAAGTTCAAAATTCAACAATTTGGATGAAAATTTGTCTCTTAAAATTGAAAAATTCAATCGTTTATTGAAAGTGTACATATTTGTTTGAAAAATCGATTTTAGGATAGAATATTATCTTTTTCTTCGAAATTCAAGTTTCCTGTTTATAAACTTATCATTTAACCTGGAACTTCATTATTTTCGTTGAAAATCAACGTTTTCTACTGACAAAGTTCAAAATTGTACAATTTAGTTGAAAATTTGTCTTTTTAAATCGAAAAATTCAATTGTTTTATTGCAAGTTCACATATTTTTTTAAAAGATCGATTTTATGGTCGAATATTGTCTTCCTCCTCGAAATTTAGATTTTTTGTCTATAAATTCTTGTTTATGGATTCATAATTTTACCTGGAAATTCATTATTTTGATTAAAAATCAACGTTTTTTACTGAAAGAGTTAAAAAAATTAAACAATTTGGATGGAAATTTGTTTTTCAAAATTGGAGAATTCAATCATTTTATTGAAAGTTCACATATCTTCTTGAAAAATCGATTTCATGGTAGAATGTTATCTTTCTATTCGAGATTTAGGTTTCGTGTTTATAAGCTTATCATTTTACCTGAAAATTCAGTATTTTGGTTGAAAATCAACGTTTTCTACTGAAAAAGCTTGAAATTCAACAATTTTAATGAAAATTTCCTTTCAAAATAGGAAAATCCAATCATTTTATTGAATGTTCACATTTGTTTTTGAAGAATCGATTTCATGGTAAAGTATCATCTTTCACTTCGAAATTTAAGCTCTTGTTTATCAAAATTTATCATTTTACCTGAAAATTACCTAATTTGGTAGAAAATCAACGTTTTCTGCTATAAAGTTCAAAATTCAACAATTTGGATGAAAATTCTTCTTTTGAAATGAAAAAATTCAATCATTTCATTGAAAGTTCACATTTTCCTCGAAAAATCGATTTTATGGTAGAATATGATCTTTCTTCTCGGAACTTCAGTTTTTTGTCTATAAATATGTAGAAACTCCTGAGATATGAAAACACTTAATAATCCAATTCATTGTGTTCGTACAAAAGTAATTGATTGTATTGGAATTAGAAAAGCAGGATTATATTTTACTCTCAATTCATGCGATTATTTCTTTTTCGTGATATTTCTTTCTTCCTTCAAATCTGAAAGTCGCTGTTTTGCATATAACAGAATTAAAACAAGAGAATTCAGAATTTCGTTTGCATTATCTCCGAAAAAAACCTGAAAAAAACCTAAAATTAGGAATAAAGATTCGGTAACAAGCTGCGTCAATTGGTATCCAAGTAGGAGTAATTTATTTACTCGTCTATGGCAGTTTGAAATTTCTATCGTCAGGATTTCTTGGAGTTTATACGAAAAGGCGAAGATTTTAATAAGAACTGACTCCTCACACTCATCGGATTCACAGAAGGAGTACTCCGAGGCGACAGTATGATCCTACTTAAGTTCATTCTATATGTTAACGTCATTGTGGAGAAGAGGTGTCCAACGCGCGAGCAACGGAACGGGGTCCGCGGCGGCCGGGCTGTGTGAAAAGTGCGCCCAAGTAGGCGTGGTCATGCGTAGTCAGACGAAGCCTGTGGTGGAGTAAGAAGAGATTTCTCTATGATGCACTCGAAGAAAGGGAAGAAAGGAAAAGCGCGCCAACCTTGCGTTGGACACCCCTGTTGTTGAGTATTTCAAAAAGAATGGCCGACTGAAACTTACTTAAATACTTACTTATAAAATCAATTTTCGGACAAAATAAAAAATAAAAAAATAAGAGAGATATTAAAAGAGAGCTAGTAAAGCCTAATTGCAACTCACAAATTTTGAAAAGTATACGTGATCCTAGGATTTGTTCTGCTTGCTTCTAGTAACGGCTCAAACACTCTATTCAATGGAAAGGTCACCCTTTCATCATAAATAAATGCCAACAGTTTTGGTTTACGACAGTATCAGACATTTTACCACTTTTAACAAGTTTTTTCATTGCTGTTTAACGAGCTCCTAAAGCTCTTACTTCGTTCTCACGAAAACCTGCAACTCCATCCCTGACAAACGTTTATCTTTTAAATTGAAAGAAGACATCGAGCCAAAAAAATCAATACAATCACTAATTTCTGATTATAACATTTATATTACCTTCCATAACTCAATTTTCAACGGATCAGGACTTTTTTCAGAAAATACTCATCAAGAATCGTACTTTGACGAGGAGGTGCACGTTTTTTGAATTTTTCATTTATTAATCTGTTATTTTTATAATTTGCAATTGATTATATTTGCGATATTTACATAGCCTCATTCATCGATATTTCTTCACAAAGGTTTTGAAATATTGAAGTTCTTTTTTTTTAATGAAAATGTAACTTGTAGATGAACATCCTGTATTTTGTCGATTGTTATAAACAAATTATTGGATATAACTGTTAAATGTTGCATTTTCGGATTTTAAATGTATTACTTACATAGGTTTTGTTATAAAAATGTGAAGGATCAATTTTTGGTTGCGAACAAGCACCATATAAAAATAAAGTTCTTAGTTTAAACAATTTTGATAAAAAAATTCTACTATTTGACATATCTGTGCATCAAAATTTTTTTTTTTTGTGGAATCATTTATTTTCACGTGGAGGACAAGAATAGTACACATTAGAGTTCCATGAAATAACACTCTTTATTGTTATAAACAATTTTTATAAACAAATTCGCTCATTTGGCATATCTGTGTATCAAAAAATTTTCTTTTTTTGTGGAATCATTTATTTTCATCTGCAAAAAAAGAATATTGTACATTTTAGTTCCATGAAAGAAGAGTTGACATTGTTATAAAGAATTTTTAATAAACAAATTCTTTCATTTGGCATATCTGTGTATCAAAATTTTTTTTCTGTGAGATCATCTACTCTCCTCTCAAGAACAAGAATATTACACATTTGAGTTCCATGAATGAACATTTGACATTGTTATTAAGAATTTTTAATAAGCAAATTCTTTTATTTGTCATATCTTTGCATCGGAGATTTTTTTTTCTGTGAAATCTAATATTTTCATCTGAAGAACAAGAATATTACACATTAGAGTTTCATGACATAACATTTGACATTGTCATAAACAATTTTCGAAAAACAAATTCTTTTATTTGTCATATCTGTGTATCGAAAATATTTCTTTTCTGTGGAATCTTTTATTTTCATCTGAAGAACAAGAATACTACACATTAGAGTACCGTGAAACAACATTTGTCATTGTTTTGAACGATTTTTGTAAACAAATTAACTTATTCGGCATTTATATGCATCAAAAATTTATCTTTTATGCAGAATCATTTCTTCCCACCTGCAGAATTTAATTTGCGCACAACTGACTTTCATCCAATAACATTTGTCATTTTTATTAACAAATAATACAATCGAATTCCCTTATTTCAGTGTCACTGCAATTGGCTCAATTGATATGAAAACGTATTCCATGCCAAATGAGTGAAGTTGTTTTTGAAAATTGTTTATGACAATGACAAATGTTGATTCATGAAACTCTAATGTGTAATATTCTGGTTCTTCAGATAAAAAAAATGATTTCACAGAGAAGAAATATTTCCGATGCACAGATATGCCAAATAAAATAATTTGTTTATTAACAATTCTCTATAACAAGGTCGAATGTTTTTTTCATGGAACCGAAATGTATAATATTCTTGTTTTGCAGATGGAAATAAATGATTCTACAGAAAAGGAAAATTTTCGATACACATATATGCCAGCTAAAATAATTAGTTTATTAAAAATTGTTTTAAAAAATGTCAAACGTTGTGTCATGGAACTCAAATGTATAATATTCTTGTTTTGCAAATGGAAATAAATCATTCCACAGAAAAGGAAAATTTTCGATGCACAGATATGCAAAATGAAAGAATTTGTTTAATAAAAATTCTTAACAACAATGTCAAATGTGCTTTTGTGGAACTCAAATGTGTAATATTCGTGTTCTTCAGAGGAAAATAAATAATTCCACAGAAATGAAAAATTTTCGATGCACAGATATGCCATATAAAAGAATTCGTTTATTAAAAATTTTTTATAACAATGTCAAATGTTGTTTCATGAAACTCTAATGTATTCTCTTATTCTTTAGATGAAAATAAATGATTTCATAGAAAAGAAAAATTACCGATGCATAGAATATGTCAAACAAAAGATTTTGTTTATTAAAAATTCTTGATAACAATGTCAAATGTTCTTTCATGGAACTCGAATGTGTAATATTGTTGTTCTTCAGAGGAAAATAAATGGTTCTACAAAAGAGGAAATTTTTCGATACATAGAGATGCCAAACAAAATAATTTGTTTATTGAAAATTGTTCATAAAAATATCAAATGTTGTTTCATGAAACTCTAATGTGTAATTTTCTTATTCTTTAGATGAAAATAAATGATTTCACAGAAATGAAAAATTTCCGATGCACAGATATGCCAAGTAAAAGGATATTTTCATTAGAAATGCTCAAAAACAATGTCAGATGTTCTCTCATGGAACTCAAATGTGTGATATTCTTGTTTTTCAGAGGAAAATAAATGATTCCACAAAGAAGATAATTTTTCGATACACAGATATGCCAAATAAAAGAATTTGTTTATTAAAAATTGTTTATGACAAGGTCAAGTGTGTTTTTCATGAAACTCTAATGTGTAATATTCTTGTTGTCTAGAGAAAAATAAATGATTTGACAGAAAAGAGGAATCACCGATGCACGGATATGACAAATAAAAGAAATTGTTTAATAAAAATTGTTTAAAACAATGACAAATGTTGTTTCACGGAACTCTAATGTGTAGTGTTCTTGTTTTTCAGATGAAAATAAAAGATCCCACAGAAAAGTAATATTTTCGATACACAGACATGACAAATAAAAGAATTTGTTCATCAAAAATTGCTTATGACAATGTCAAATGTTATGTCATGAAGCTCTAATGTGTAATATTCTTGTTCTCCAGACAAAAATAAATGATTCACAGGAAAAAAAAATTTCCGATGCAAAGATATGACAAATAAAAGAATTTGTTTATTAGAAATTCCTAATAACAATGTCAAATGTTCATTCGTGGAACTCAAATGTGTAATATTCTTGTCCTTGAGAGGAAAATAAATGATTTCTCAGAAAAAAAAAATTTCGATACACAGATATGCCAAATGAAAGAATTTGTTTAATAAAAATTCTTTATAACAATGTCAACTGTTCTTTCATGGAAGAAAAATGTACAATATTCTTTTTTTGCAGATGAAAATAAATGTGTTATTTCATGGAACTCTAATGTGTAATATTCTTGTCCTCCACGTAAAAAAAAATGATTCCACAAAAAAAAAAAAAAATTTGATTCACAGATGTGTCAAATAGTTGAATTTTTTCATCAAAATTGTTTAAACTAAGAACTTTATTTTTATATGGTGCTTGTTTGCAACCAAAAATTGATCCTCCACATTTTTAGAACAAAACCTATGTAAGTAATACATTTGAAATCCGGAAATGCAACAGTTAACAATTATATCCATTAATTTGTTTATAACAATTGACGAAATACAGCATATTTATCTACAAGTTACATTTTTATTCAAAAGAAAGAACTTCACTAATTCAACACCTTCGTGAAGGAATATCGATAAATGAGGCTATGTGAATATCGCAAATATAACCAATTGCAACTTATAAGTTAAATAATAAATTATTAAATGGAAAATACAAAAAATGTGCACCTTTTCGTTAAGTACGATTCTTCATGAGTATTTTCGAAAAAAAAAGCTATGATCCGTTGAAAATCCATGAGTCAGCTGATTTTTGTCCCAAAAAAGTGCTTTTTTCCCACTGTGCGGCACTTCAATTTTTTTGGCTGCAACGAATCCTCCCTTCTTTCACACCCTACTCTTCCATTTGAAGATAGAAGGTTGAAAAAGTTTGAGCGCGCCTAGGGCGCGCGTCTTTCGGATCTCGCGCTTCGCGCTCGATGGTGATCTCACCTCGCGCTCCG
>WSXT02006971.1:0-14831 GCA_011762715.2 Neuroterus valhalla | reverse complement strand
GAACTCGATTCATCCAATATTAAGATTTCTGAATAAAATTTACAAAAACGTCTCTTTTTCTTATGGGAAATACGTGTTCAACTTCACGGGGCTTGCGGCACCACTAAAAATTTTTTTTTTTTCAAAACAAAAAATATGCATTTTTTTTTCTGGATTCGAACAAATTTCCGGGCGTTTTGCATAAAAATTCGAAGAAAATTGTGTGAACTACCCTAATCCTACAAGCATTCCAGAATGATAATCATGAGTAACTGAACTAAGTTTATTATGTTTTCTAAATAAGAAAAATCCACGAAAATATTGGATTCTGCTATTGATTATAGGTTTCCGAGGCCCCAAAAACATTCCAAATTATTACCTAAACCAAGTTTTCAGAAGCTCTCAAAGAAATTTGCCTTTTTTTCAGCAAAATAATCTATCCAAAAAAAAAAACGAACCGGATAACTCAATTGTTATCAAAAAATACTTGTGAGATGCTTGAACACTCTCAAAAATGAAAAATTCATAAACAGCAAACTCTTTCTTGAACTTGCTATTGTCGTGAATTACGGTATTTTTGTCATGAGTTTCGAACGGAATTCCCGACCTATTTCCTCTTTTTCTCCCCCTCGCACTACTATTTGAACGTCTCGGCTCGGTGTCCGATAAAGTCGACAAATCGGATAAATAAACCCAGGTGAACAACTCTCGGTGTAAATATCGTTACAAACTGCCCGAGTTTATATGTGCAGCATTGTGGATTTACCTACACTATTGTGTCCACATACTGGTTGCACACCTATACCGATCGATCGAGCGGGCGGCGTGCGCTGCGCCGCTGTAAAACCCACCATCCGCCCAGCGCCAATGTTCATAACAAGGAATATTTAATTTAGTTTATGAGCCTTTTTTTACTCTAGTGCATTCTCCTCTTAGTTTGGTTTCCATTTTCCGATTCGCTGAATTCTTATTTTTCCTTTTCGTCATTCTTTAATGAAGTTTATCTGTCTACCATAGTTAATCCGTAGATTATCCTCCCTTTTATCCAATAAGCATTGTGGCATGCCGTCGGATCTTGAGATTAGAATATAATCTGTGTGAAGAACTTGGATTCACAATGGTATTTGGTACAGTAGAATATTGTTTGGGTAGACGGGGTTCATAACACTCTCTTTTGGAAACAATATTACGCGGCAAATCTTCCAAACTTTGGTGCCTACAACATCTGATTCGTAGGAACTGAAAGAATGAATGGTCTAAGGATATTGATAAGTATTTCTTGGATGACTTTCATAACGTTCATTCTAAACATCCTTTAATACAACGGATAAAACATTGCAAATTAAAGCAATTTTGAAAAGAATACTTTAATTTTCAACAGAAAAAATAGCATTTTTTTACAAAAATTGGAACAGTTAAACGTTAAACCTAAATCTAAAAGAATCAATTTGCGACACCAACAAAAAAACAACAGATTTTCAACAAAATATTTCATCCTCCAACCAATGTGATGAATTTTCTAATAACATTATGAATCTTCAACCAGAACAGTTAGATTTCAGAACAAAAAGAAGAACTTTCAACTAAAAAGGTAAATATTTATTTGGAGCACTTTAATTTCCAACCATTAGGGTTGATATTCAAACAAGAAGAATAATTTCAAAATAGGAAGAATTATTTTTTAAGAAAAAATCTGCTTGCTGCGCGGGCACTTTTCATCGCGCGCTTTGCTCGCAAGTTTAAGCGCGCCTACGGCACGCGTCTTTGCACTCTCGCGCTTCGCGCTCGATGGTAATCTCGCCTTGTGCTCCACGCTCGGTTATGGAATAATCTCGCGCTACGCGCTCGGCCTTTGTACCTCCTTACAGTTGTATATACAGCTTGTGAAACTCAAAAGCGAAATGTCACTACTTCAATTTGATGAGCATAAATTCTCTTTTGTTTAAGCTTCTCTGGCTTTAACGAATACATTCTCATTGCGTGTCTCGTGCTGCGCACTCAATCAAAGTTTGTCCAATGCGGTAGAGAAGTTTCATAGCCTAATTTTCTTCACATGTTGTGTAGTTTTTCTAGAAATTCAATTTTTCCATTATTAATTTTATTTTTCGCGATTGAAAGAAACACTACGCGTCTAATGGGAAAAATTATAACAAATCTACAGATATTTTTCGGGTGAATAACTTTTGTCTATCAATCTTCTGTGTTAGCTTTAGTCATTTAAAAAACAATTTTATTATACCATTTTTATTGTTATTTTTCCTGATTGAAATGAATTCATTTTATTGTTTTTTATAAATGGAGCAAAAACTACATGTCCTATCAAAAAACTAAATTTGAACAAATTTGTAGATCTTTTTCTGGTGCTCAAGGTTAGTTCATTTATATTTTCCTGTACCTTACATAGTTTGACCAAAAAATAAATCTTTCTATTCACATTACTCTTTGTGCGACCGAAATTCGAATTTTCGATTGTTCGAGAAAACTCAAAAAATTGTAAAGATCATCCTTGAGGGCTCCCAAAAAGAAACATTTTTTTTCTTCGAACTTTTTTTTATATCTTGCGTTTTTTGGTTAAAAGTTGTAATTTTTGTTTATGTTTTCGAATGTTGAAAGAACCACAACTCTAGCAATTTTGCTTTTATCCAAAAAAATCACGACGATACATTGTTTCACTCTTCACCCATTATAAGAAACCGTACTTACAATTTTTAAATCTTGGAAAAAAAGTCCAAAAAAATTTTGAAAATGCTCCCCCTTCCTCCATTATTTATCCAAAATAGCTGGTTAACAAACTCGACTTGACTTTTTGGTCCCTCAAAATGGGCACCAAAGCACGATCGAATATGACCATTCTTTCGAAAGTTGTCAAGTTCACAAATTATTTTTCATTATTTTTTGTACGATAAAAATGGGAATTTTTTATTTTTTGAGGATATCCAAAAAGTCGTATTCACCATTTTGTAGGGCTCCCAAGAAGGAACATTTTCATCTCTGACTTTCTTTTAAATCTTACGTCATTTGGCTAAAAATTCTCATTTTATTTTAAATTTTTTAATTTTGAAAATATCATAACTCTGACAATTTTATTTTTATCAAAAAAAAAAAAAAATCATAAGGATAAATTGTTTCATTTTTTACCTACTATAAGAAACCGTACTTAGAATTCTTAAGTCTTGGGGAAAAAAATCAAAAAAAATTTTCAAAATGCTCCCGCTCTTTTATTTTTGATCCAAAACAGCTGGTTGACGAACTCGACTTGTATTTTTCGTCCTTCAAAATGAACGCCAAAGCACGATCGAATATGATCATTCTTTCGAAAGTTATCGAGTTCACAGATGATTTTTCATTATTTTTTTTGCGATAAAAATGGGAATTTTCGATCTTTTGAGAAAATCCAAAAAGTTTTATTCGACATCTTGCAGGGCTCCCAAGAAGAATATTTTTTCTCTATGACTTTCTTTCCAATCTTGCGTTATTTGGCTAAAAATTCTCATTTTCTTTTATATTTTTGAATTTTGAAAAAACCACAACTCTGACAATTTTGTTTTTATCAAAAATAATCATTTGGATGAATTGTTCCAATTTTTAAGCACTATGAGAAACGATACTTACAATTTTCAAGTCTTGAAAAAAAAGTCCAAAAAATTTTTCAAAATGCTCCCCCTCTTTCATTTTTCATCAAAAATAGCTGTCTAACGAACTCGTCCTTTCTTTTGAACCAATAAACAAGCGTGTCAAAGGCCGATTTGATGCGTCCATTTTTTCTCGAATTATCGTGTTTTCGGACGGATGGACGGACGGCCGGACGGACGGACATACAGACCAACAGACAGACACCATCGCCAAAACTTGATTTTCGGCTTCAAGGGGTCTCGAAACATGTAGATCCGTTAGAAATTCAAGATGCGAAATTTCAGATGATTCTAATGCTTTCTCAATCATAAATGATGAGAATGTAAAAAAGTATCTTTCAACAAACAGAAAGCTGTCAAACAACACATTACATTCATACACAAAATGATGAAGAATCAGATGAAATTGTAAATGTTTAACTTAAGTAGTTGAATTTTAAACCAAAAAGATGAATTTTTAACTGAAATTATAAACATTTAACAACAATAATTTATTTTTTGACAAAAAAATTAATTTTAAACCAAAAAATAATATTTTTCAACAGAATGGTTGGAATTTAAACCATAAAAATAAAAATTTTCGAACTAAATTGAATAGTCACATTTTCCGCTGGAAAAATTAATTTGAAACCAAACATAAGATTTTCTGACTAGATGAATGTTTGATTAAAATAAAAAATTTTTGACTGTATAACTTCAATTGCTAACAGTGAAGAAGAATTTTTCGAGAAGAATATGAACTTCCGAAGAAAAAGATAATTTTCTACAAAAAATCTATTTTTAACAAAATATGTGAAGTTTCAACGATATAGAGGAATTTTCAATTCAAGTTCGTATCCATGATGTTTCAGATAATTCGAATGTCTTCAATTTTCTTCTATTAAAAATTTTGAGAAATGGATAGTGCATGCTTTTTCATTATATTCGATATTTTTATTTGAGATAAGAACGCAATTACGGTACAAAAGTCGCGCAAACTCGAATTTGAAGACTTCATAATTTTTGAATTGCAAAGAAGAAACTTCTCGCTATTTAAGAATCAGACAATTTTCAGCAGTCAAGATTAGAAACTTTTCTTCCTATCTGAAGAAAGATAGAATCGGATCAGAGGCTGATTTGGGATTTTTCCGCCCCTGGGAAAAAATGAAAAATGCCGTCTTTATTTCGAACTGACCATGAAAGCGAAGGAATTCATTTAATTTTTCATCACTATGATATATTAATTATCTGAATTTAATCTTTAAAAAAAGATTTTATTTCACTCAGGTAAATCCTCGCCTGGATCGGATTGAAGATGAATGTTCGTCATATTTGAAAATGAAAATACATGGAAATTAATTTTCAAGGATAGTTAGTGAGGAAATAAATATGAGGAAGTGAAAGCATACGCGAAAGCTCTAGAAGATAAAATCTCAAAATTCAGACTTCGAAACACTTTAAATTCACTGGAGCATTCACGTTATTTTCAAAAACTACTATTAGATCCAAAAATTTTAATCGCAAATACGGACGTGGAAATTTTTCTTGATCAAAAAAAATTTGTTTAATCTTCAGAAAATTTCCACTTTAATGAACAAAAAGATTCCATTGATAGTGTTCATTTTCTTGTACAAGATTCTTCAAATTCTTGAAATATTGTCTTTGGAAAAGAAGATTTCGCTCCTGTTGTACACATTCCTGACAATATTTTCATGAATCGATGCAGAATTTGAATGTAAATTTCCAAGTACAAAGACGTTTCTCATTGAAAAGGAAAATAATAAATGTAATAACCATTGAAAAAAGTGTTTCAATAAGTTGGTTTCAAGAACTATAAGTTTCTTTCTTCAAAGTAATTCCTCATACATGGTATTTCCCGTAAATAGGTTTTGCAGGATGAAAGTAGAATTAGCGCGATGAAAGCAAAATTAGCAGGGCGGAAGTAAAATTAATGGGGCAAAAGTGAAATGTGCGGGGCGGGAGTTGAATTGATATTTTTTTCTTTCACAACTTTTTTAAACAATACTAGTCGTTTTATGATGGACTGAGGGTCCAAAATTGGGTGGCCGAAAGGTGGACACGGTCGAGGGTAGAATAAAATACGATATGTAACACAGGACGAGAGAAGATTTTTCCTTTCGGGTAGTATTACTGTTCGCGGGAAAAATCTGCTCCTATCGCTTCTTCAAACTTGTGTAACTATATGTCCACTTGCCAAATTTTTTCTTTGAGACAAAAGTACTTCTGTAAATAAAAAATTCTCTATTTTTTTATATTTCGAGAAAATTTTTATGCTGATGGTCATTTGAATAATTAATGAGTGACTAAATTAATAGATTCCTCCCTTCATGGACACAAATGTCAACTGAAATGATTCAATTAAGTGAATTGTCAACAAGTGATATTGCGGACAGGTTTAGAGCAGTATTATTTCGTTTCAGAGAAGTGTAATATGCAATATTATGAACATGATTTGTAATATTTGGATTGCATAAAAAATGAGCCTTTGGCTATAGTGTATGCTTCAATATTAGGTTAATCGAGTTCAAAAATCACTATTTCTCTTCACAATTAGTCACGGAATGCGAATAAAATATTACTTCTCAAATATCGCCCCCACAAGTCTGTATCATAGGGTTTTAAAAAAACCCCCATAAGTGAAAAAATGGGTTTTTCGAGTTTTTGACGCTAATTATGATTCTTTTGCGGGTTTTTAACGCAAATTGTTTCAAATACATAAAACGCTAGTTTAAACTGATAATTAGATGTTTATTTAAATTGTTTAAACAGTTTATAATTGTTTTAAGCAACTTTCTGTTAGAAGAGGGTTTGAAAGTCAATGTTTTTTTGGATATTTCAAGTTATTTTCAGCGCTTCGAGTAAAGAGAGGTAATAATTAATGAGAATTGGCAAAAAAAAATTGTTTCAACAATTTTTATTAATTATTGAAATATTCTCTTAAAATAATGCTACATATTAACGGTTTCTTCTGGAATTTTCAACTTTTTCGCCACTTTCCCTTAAAGTAAGTAATTATTCAATTTAATGTAGAAACAATAATTGATTAACAAATTGTAAATTTTTATAGCTATCTTTGTCTAGATTAATACTACATAGTTGCTGTTTTTTCCTAAAATGTTTAACTTTTCATCACTTTTCAATTAAATTAAAGTAATAATTAGTTATTGATAAAAAAATCATTGTTTGAATAATTTATTATCATTGCTAATAATATTTTCTTTGCTAATGATAGAAATTTGCGGTCTTCTCTGAAATTTTTAACTTTTTGATCACCCTGCACTTGAAGTGAGTTAACATTCATTTTAAATTAACAAAAGTAATTGTTCAAACAAATCATTATTGTTTATGGCTATCTTCTCCTAAATTAAACCTAAAAATTGCGGTTTTTTCTAAATCTTGAGCTTTTTGTCCACTTTTCACTTAGTAAGGTGATATTTAATGCGAGTTAACAAACATGCTTATTTAAACAATTTATTATTGTTTAAAAACATTTTCTCTTAGATAAATGCTAGAAAGTTGTGGTTTTTCTGAAATGTTTAACTTTGCACTGATTTGAATTTGAATGAAATTCAATTAGATTGAATTGATTCAATTGTTAGTTAAAATAGATTGTTTTTTATTCACAATATTTTTTTTTTTTTTTTTGAAATATCAAACATTATATTCTTGATGAAAAATTAATATTTTTAGGTCGAAAATTTAACTCTTTGGTTGAAAGTTCAACTACTTTCTTAAAAATTCAATCTTTGCGTTGAAGGTCCATAATTTTAGTCGGAAATTCGAAATTCAAATTTCAGTGAATGAATTCACCCTTTTTGTTTCAATTAGTTTTTTTTAAACATTGGAAGAAGAACAAAATGTAGTTTACTTAAAACAATACAATGCTATTTAAAATATGATTCTCTCAAATGTTTATTTATTAATTATTATTTGTTCACAACTGAAACGTTAAAGCAGAGTTAAAAATTCCAGAAAAGAACCGCAAATTTTCAGCACTAACCTAAGAGAAGATGGCCATAATTTATTAATGATTTGTTAAAATAATTATTTTTGTTAAATTAAAATAAATATTGACTCGCTTCAAGTTAAAAGCTATTCAAAAACTAAAAATTTCAGAAAAAACTGCAAGTTTATGTCATTAGCAAAGAAAATATTATTAGCGATGATAATTAATTGTTCAAATAATTCTTTTTTAATCATGAATTAATAAATACTTCGATCTTATTGAAAAATTTAATAATTATTTACTTTAGGTTAAAAGTGGCCAAAAAGTTGAAAATTCCAGAAAAAACCGCAACTTTGTAGCATTATTCTAAGAGAATATTGTTATAATTTATATCTATTTGATTATCACCTCGCTCTAACTGTAACGTTGAAAATAGGTTGAAAAGTTCAGAAAAAACCTTGACTTCCGAACCCTTTTCCAAAAGAAAGTTGCTAAAAGCAACAATAAATTGTGTATACAATAAAATAAACACCTAATTATTAGTATGAAGTAGTATTTCATGTATTTGAAACAATTTGCGTTAAAAAACCGCAGAAAATCATAATTAGCGTCAAAAACTCGAAAAATATATTTTTCCACTTATGGGGGTTTTTTGGGACTCTATGAAACAGACTTACGGGGTCGATATTTGAAAAGTAATATTTTATATGCGTTTACTTTTTTGTCGATTCGAACAAATTCCCGGGCGTTTTGCATAAAATCTTTTCGAAAAATCATTCATTTGGGACCGCTTTTAATATAAAAAAATTGTTTTTCGAAAATATTTTAGTGCGTCCAAACACAAACCATGTTGGGAGGATCCCCTTTCTCTTCTCCAGGTCTGTATGTTTATCCTATTGTTTAGCCTCTTGTCTTATGTTTAGGTCTTAGCCTATTCAAATGTTAATAAAAATATCAATTCGCAAACATAACTTGTAAAAATTCAATGCATAAAATCTCAAAATAAGTGAATTTCAAACGAGTGGAGACATAGATGTCAATAAAATTTCTTTTAAAATCAAAAACCTCTGCTATTTGTATTATTGTGGTCTCTTTAAAAGATCTCAATGAAAATAATAGAAACTATCAGATGTGGTTCACTTTTACGAAATATGTCACCACCCTCCCTTTCCACCTCGCGTATTTCTCTACTGGTTTTATTCACGTATGCAAGGCATTCAGACGCGAACGTGACAAGTGTGCCGGGTCAGAAACTTCCTTATCTACTTAAGCGGGAGCTGCATTCTTCAGTAGAAAAGCCATTTCGTGGTCAGACAGAATATACGTACTTCCTAGAGCCTCTAGACGCAAGAGGAACCCTCTACAGTCAGAAGAGCTGTAGGACTCTGTAACTAATCACGTTATAAATAAGCACCATTCAGATAACTTATAGATATTTTGCGCATTTTCGTGATTCATTATATGAATTTGATGAGTTTTATCTATAGATAGAAAAAGAATTCTTCTTTTCGATAACTAAGTTCTTTGTCAGTAGCGAACGACTTTTGAAGAGTATTCTGTGGCTCGACTCTTTCTATAACCATCCCATCCTACATCCAACTCCTACTCCTTTTCTTGTCCTCACTACCGCCTTTCTTACCACTTATCTTATCCCTCACTTTCCTCCTCCATAACAGCTTTACACCTTAACTGATCCTCTCACGCTTCTCAACAACATCCAAACTTCTTCTATCCTACCAGAAATTGCTTCCTCAGTACTCATCTTGCTTCTCCACTATCTTCTCCCTAATATGTTTAATTTTTATACCTTGCCTTCTTTATCGCTAACTCTCTTTCATGATCTCTTTACTCCTCTAGCGTCGGCTCGACCATCATCTGAGACAATCTTTCCACACTCCTTTCTTAGCTATTTTCCTTATTTGCATACTCCTCTGTGAGTACCTCCTATCAACTCAACTTATTTCCTCACGCCCTCGAATACTATCCACCTCTTCCAATCCTCTGAACTTCCGCATTCTCTTTTCTCCTTCTGCCTCACCGCCATGAATTACTTAATCCCTTCCATTTTTGAACCTTCTTCGGTTTTATCATAACCCCCCCCCCCCCTCTTTCCATTCAATTAGCCTTCTACTTCTGCAGTTTTTACTTCTCCATCATCCGGAACAATATTTACTCATCCCCTTGTTCCTCATCTTTCTTTCCTCAATCCACCAATCTAGATCCTACCCAAATATTCCATCCACTTATTTGCTCTCGCCACTTTCAGCACTTTGACATATCCTTCTCCTCTCTTTTTATTATTTTTTTACCCCCTTTAGCTTCTACTCCTCCATCATCTGAGGACATTTTTCCTCTTCCTCTGGTTTCTCAACCTTTTACTTCTCGCTCCCTAATCTACATTTCACCGCATCCAATCCCCCTTCTTCGCTCTCACTATCTGTTTTTTTTTGCCTTATTTCTTATTCTCATCCATACTTATCTCTTAACGCCCCACATTAATATTGACCTCTATCCAGTTGCACTGAGCCGCGATGTCCCGTTCCTCCTTACACTTCACCGCAATCTACTACTCGAACCTTTCATTCATTAACATCTTCCTAGCTCATCAGTCGATCTTCCCCCTTCATTCTCATATCCTTTTACTCCTCTAACGTCTACTTTTTTCCGAGACTACCTCTCCTTACCACTTTATTCCAGAGACCTCGTTCCCCTTACCGCCCCCCCCCCAATTATAGATTACTATCTTACTTTACTCCTTTGCCCTGACAATGTGTGCCTCTTTGCCTTATCTCTTATTTCCATACTTCTCTACGAGCCCCCCCTCTCACCATTTGGATTCATCTCCTTGTCCCTCTTGAATTCCCTAAAACTCTGCGTCCCCTTCCCTTCTCGCCTCACCCCCATTTACCCTACCTTTCATCAATTCATGAATCATCTACTGCTCAACAGTGAATCTTTACTCTCTTTCCATTATCCTCCTACTGCTCCATTATCTTAAACAAAATTTCTTACCTCATTTCATCTCCAACTACTTCCTTCAACCCCTCGACCTTGATCTTACTCTGAGTTTCCACTTCCCTTTCTTCCCTCAATACCTTCGGCTTATTTGTCATATCCTCTATTTCCATACAATGAGCCCATAATATACTACATGCCCCTTCCCTCGTGTATATAGAATTATCCTCCCTATCCATTTGGAAATATCTACCCTTCCCTAAATGCACTGAAGATCTGCATCCCCTTTCCTCCCCTTCCTCCACCGTCATCTACTTCCTAATCTCTATGACTTATGAACTTTCTCCTGTCCCATCAGTCAATTTTCCTCCTCTTTTCTTATTGTCCTTTTACTCCATTTCCTTCATTGCGTATTCTGCATCGCCTACTTAGCCCCTACCACGTTTTCTATACCACCCTATTCGAATATACACACTTACAATATACTATGTCTCCATTTACTTGCTTTTCTTTATATCCGACCCTTATCCACCTACTCTTATATCTATTGATCCCTTATTGCACCTTTGGCTATCTCTGTCTACCTCTATCTAACTCTATTTTATGCCCGATATCCCTTACCTCTTGGCACTCTTAGGCCCAAAAGAATACTTCATAAGTGACAAAATGGAATTTGATATTATATAAAGGTACCTCGTCAAGGATAGGCTTTTGCTGAAACCAAAATTCTCTTACACTGGTGAATTGTTAATTGTAATATTTGTTACACCTCATCTTAAGACCCTATCGAAGCGTCATACACCCTTCTTTTTTTCGAATATTATGTTGCTGGTTTTTTTTTGTGTAAATTGAAAATCAAGTAATTCCTGCACCTGAAAATTGGCCCCGCCGTGCACTCTCAATAGCGGTCATTGGCGTGCACTGTCATGCCGGCCTCGAGTACCTTGGATAAACGCGACGGGTAACGGCTCTGTCGACTCAACGGTCCACTACAGTTGGCAATGATAATTTCGTAACTTGACGTTCTGCCATGATGATGATGTGCTCGCGAATTTAACTATTCGATATTATGTTGAAAATTGATAAAATAAACTATTTTTGTAGAAACTTGTCGCGTTTGGTTGAAAGTTCTCCTATTTTGGTAGAAAATATAACTATTTTCGATTGAGTTTATCTTTCTCACTTGGAAATTCATAACAATGTGGTTGCAATTTGTTTCATTTTTCAGCTGGATAACCTTATCTGGTTGAAGATGCGACTCTTTAGCTGAAAAAATAATCCATCTTAGTTTGGAAATATGTTTTTTCGGAATTCCCAAGTTTGGTTAGAAAATAATATTTTGGTAGAGGGTTCAATTATAAGGTTGAAAATATACCTTTCCTAATAGAATCCAACTGTGTTTGATTTAATATCAAGACATTCTTTGGTTTGAAATAATAACAATTACATTTTTCTCAGCCAATCCACCTCTCTATAGTAGAGTTAGGCTGTTTTTTATTTTAAATTGGGATGATCCGTCGGATGAAATATCAACTTTAATTTTTCTCGTTGAGAATTATTCTTTGTAGGTTCAAAATTTTACTGTTTTTTTAAGGATTCAATAATTACGTGCAAAATGTAACTATTTGGTACGAAACAAACTAAGAATTCGAAGGTCTACTAGAAAATTATCATCTTTGACTCCAAAGTTAAACGATTCGGTTGAAAATGCGACTTCTTCCATAGTCGCCCATTCAGTTGGAATAACTAAGAAAAATCTATGTTTTTCGTTTCAAAGGTCGTCTCTGTTCTGAAAAATTTGTCGTTTCAGCCTAAAAACTCAAGTCTTCTGTTATCAATGTTATTCAGAAAAAACTGTACGCATATTTTTTCGGAAAATCACTCCATTTTTATGTTTCATTTCAGACGTTTATTTTTTAAGTTTTTAGTTTACGAATAATCATTACCAACTGTAGTTACCAGTGGAGTTGACATAGCCTTTACCCATCGGATTTGTCCAAGGTACTGGAGGCAGGCATGGCAGTGCACGCCAATGACCACTATTCAGAGTGTACGGCGGGGCCGATTTTCAGGCGCAAGAATTACTTGATCTTCAATTCAAACAAAAACAAACAGCAATACAATATTCGAAAAAAATAAGGGAGCACGATCCTCCATAAGGGTCTTGAAATGAGATGGAACAAACATTACAACTAACAATTCACCAGTGTAAGAGAATTTCGGCTTCAGCGAAAGCCTATCCTTGACGAAGCTCCCTAAGGCCATGTGATACATCAGTCCCAGACCCAAAGTTACGAACGAAAGTATAACATGGCCTAAAGGTTTCTTTAAATATCTAATAAGCTATAGATGAATCATACGAATCACTTATAAAAATGTTCATGTATTTTGTCTGTCTATCTGCAGGCCTATTGAAAGACAGATCCTCTTCAAAGTCCATCATTTCCAATCGTAGAAAAAACTAAATTCCCTAAGAAAAATTTTCTGCTAGTATGAATTTCCAGTTTTATGTCGCGATTTATTTCGAAGGTGAGAAGAGGAGTTAAGGAAATGGTGTAGAGAAAAGTGGAAAAGAATGCTAGGAGCATTTTTCATGATTCGATTTACTTTGCGGATGGCTCAAGTGTAAGGTTTCAAAATGTCGAATTGAGACAAGTAATAAAATTTGCTATTTTATAGTGTTCATTTTTTGTTATTAGTGATTCAAAACTAAGGAAAATGAGAATGATTATAAATTTTAGTCTCTAAACTACTATGCTGGAAGCTATTTTTTTTGCTCAATTTTCTACTGCGACGCATCAAATTGAAGATCTTGGCAAGCAGATAACAGAATAACGATAAAAATAACTGTCCGTGCTATTACACCCTTTTTTTGTTGTCAGCGATAAAATCAGCAAAAATCATCATCATTCTACAACGAGGATGTAGATGTTTTACAATGACAATAATTTCCCCTAAATGAATGAATATTGTTCAATCAATATAAAACTTCTTGGTCTTCAAAGCTGAAGTTCGAAAAGTTTATAGTAAACGAAAAAATCAAAAATATTCTAACCTCAAACCAAACGCATGAATTGAGTAGATTTTGTTGCCACATAACCGTAGAAAAAGTTTCATCCTCCTAGCTACCGAGAGAGCCTTCGAATTTAACCCCTAGCTATCAAAAATCGATAAAAATTCTAAAATGTTTCCAAAGCTTCTGACCTAGAATCTTTAACATGAATATTGTAGATTCCGATTGTTAGTATTCGCAAAAAAATTTTGATCCCTTATCTGCTGGAGAAGGCATATTCAACCCCCCAAAATTTCAAAAATCCATTAAAAAAATTCTAAAACGTTTTGGAAGCTTTCTATCTGAAAACTTGAAAACGAATTCTGTGGATTTTCGAAGTAAATAATTACAAAAAAAAGTTCCATCCCCTAAGCTGCTGAGAAAGGCTATTATTTTCAACCCAAAAAAATCCCAAAAATCCTTTTTAAAAATTCTAGAACGTTTTCAAAGCTTTAAACCTGAAATCTTGAACAGGGATTTTGTGGATTTTTAGAGCAAATAATTGCAAAAAGAAGTTCCAACCCCTTAGCTGTTGGGGAAGTTTATTATTTTCAACCCCCGAAATTAAAAAAATATAAAAAAATCTATAACGTGTTCGGAGCTTATCAGCTGAAATCTCGAAAACGAATTTGGTGGATTTTTAAAGTAAATAATTGCAAAAAAAGTTCCATTCCCTTATCTGCTGGGGAAGACTATGATTTTCTACCCCCGAAAATCCAAAAAATCCATTTCAAAATTCTAAAACGTTTTCAAAGCTTTTAACCTGAAATCTTGAACACGAATTTTGTGGAATTTCAAAGTAAATAATTGCAAAAAAAGTTCCATTCCCTTATCTGCTGGGAAAGACTATGATTTTCAACCCCCAAAAATCCCAAAAATCGATTTAAAAAATTCTAAAACGTTTTCAAAGCTTTTAACCTTAAATCTTGAACACGAATTTTGTGGAATTTCAAAGTAAATAATTTCAAAAAAAGTTCCATTCCCTTATCTGCTGGGGAAGACTATGATTTCCTACCCCCGAAAATCCAAAAAATCAATTTCAAAATTCTAAAACGTTTTCAAAGCTTTTAACCTGAAATCTTGAACACGAATTTTGTGAAATTTCAAAGTGAATAATTGCAAAAAAAGTTCCATCCCCTTATTTGCTGGGGAAGACTATGATTTTCTACCCCCGAAAATCCAAAAAATCAATTTCAAAATTCTAAAACGTTTTCAAAGCTTTTTACCTGAAATCTTGAACATGAATTTTGTGGATTTTTAAAGTAAA